>JAXCGZ010003782.1:302500-305234 GCA_037179515.1 Halocaridina rubra | reverse complement strand
CCGTCACGGACTGAGGTTAGTAAGGGCATACACTCAGGGTGACTATTACATCTGCCAAAATAAGTCCTTCGCAAGAAGGCAACCGTCCCAGCCCTTAGTAGAAAAGGGAGTTCGTGACGTAAAACCGAATCCATCCATCCACAGACAGCTTGGCTATAGAGCATTAAGGCTGGATACCCCTCCTAACGCCCCGCAATGGGCTCGAACAGCGAGTTTGTCTCTTGCCAAAGTCGATCGCCCTAACCACTGCGCCACCGCTGATTTAGAGATTGGGTGAGAGAAATATATATTTGAAATATCTTTTGATTTTCTAAACCTTCTGAGTAGAAGGATAACCCCGAGGGACCTACAATAGAATATTTTGGGAATATCCTAAGAGTTTTCGAGAGAGAGAGAGAGAGAGAGAGAGAGAGAGAGAGAGAGAGAGAGAGAGAGAGAGAGAGAGAGAGAGAGAGAGAGAGAAGCCATTTAAATGGTTCATTCTGCAATTTGGGGTTGACCTCTTAGATTCATCATCATCATCATCATCATCTACTCTATCGTCATCATCATCATATTCATTTTCGGTCACTGTTTCTCACTAGCCTCTAGTATAACTTGCATCCCATATTGCACTTCTTGACACAATCACTACTGATCAAGGTTTGGGACCCGCAGAGAGCTAGGCTAGCTTAATCGCCCGGTTGATGGATTTTCAAGACAAATTTTGTATTGTATCTCTTATCCTTCTACCACACACACACACACACACACACACACACACACACACACACACACACACACACACACACACACACACATCTATCTACACATCTATCTATCTATCTATATACATATACATATATATATATATATATATATATATATATATATATATATATATATATATGCATATATATATCTTTCTACCTCATGCATACATACATACATACATACGTAATACATACACAAGCTTACTCACACAGAAATCATTATACACTTACATTAATAGACAATGCATATACCTGTATAAACATGCTAACACACAGACATGCATACACATCACATTAGCACATATATTTACAGGGAGTTATATGCACACATACACAAGCAAACATACACATATGCATTCATACATAATTACAACATACATACATATATACATACATACACAAGCAAGCACACCCATATGCATTCACACATCCTTACATAAATACATACACACATACAACCTTACATTTTATTATTATTAATCCAATAACAGCTCATGTGTACACGTGCACACGGGCACTGCTAGTGATATGCTATTGTTAACATTACAGTCTACATTTGACCACGTATATACATCAGATATTAGTAAAATATTTCAATTATTTTTACATAATCATTTCATGCAATTATGAATAAAATATATAGTGTAACAATTGTTATTTTTAATAACAGATAGATAGATGCCTATAATTTTTGGTTAGTTTAGCCTACATGAAGTAAATATTTTTTTATTAGGCCTTACTGAGTACCACCATTTAAGTCAAATTTCCACTTCACATGGAAGCCGTGGCTCAAGCGGTAGCGTCCGCGACTCTGAGGTGTCAGGTCGAGGGTTCGCGCCCCGTCACGGTCTGAGGTTATCAAGGGCATGCACTCAGGGTAACGATTACATCTGCCAAAACAAGTCCTTCGCAAGAAGGCAACCGTCCTAGCCCTTGGTAGAAAAGGGAGTCCGTGACGTAAAATCAGAACAACATGGAAGATTTTCAAAATATGCCAAATAAACACGACAGACAATTTTAAAGTGGATATAGTATAAACAATGTTCAGAGAAACTACGCAATACATACATACATACATGCACAAGCGCACTCACACGTATAAGCCCATATACGCAAACATTAATACGCACATGCATATATAGTCATGAACGCACACATACATGCATACACATCACATACACAAATACAATGACAGACAGCTATATGCACACATACACAAGCAAGCATATACACATACATACATACATACATACATAAATACATACATACATACATGCATACGTACGTACATAAATATGTACAGAAGAAAATGCAGTTTAAAAGCATACACAAATACGTAGTTTTATGAAGAGATATGACAAGTGCAATAAATGAAATATGAAAACGACCAGGAAACGGGGAGCTACGAGCATTGGGCTCTTTCCTGTGAGTACAATTAGGTTAATACCTCCTTTATCACATGCACTTAATAAAGTTAATGCAGGTGCACTTCGTGAGCGAGAGTTTGAGCGCGGCGCAAAAGAGCGAGTGGGCCTGCATATGTCTGGCTTCACGTGACCACCTGAAGCCTTTATGATATTAAGAGAGAGAGAGAGAGAGAGAGAGAGAGAGAGGAGAGAGAGAGAGAGAGAGAGGAGAGAGAGAGGAGAGAGAGAGAGAGAGAGAGAGAGAGAGAGAGAGAGAGAGAGAGAGATTATTAATTAGTATATATTTTTATTCACCAAAGTATAGTAAATGTGTATTTACCTAATTGTGCTCACGGAAGAGTCATATGCTCGTAATTCCCCGCGTCCTTGTTGGGTGTTTTTTCACTGACACATAGCAAGTACTTCCTCCAAACTATCAATTTAGCGTTTACAATATCCTCGCTTAGCGAATTCCACTGATTAATATTGTGCGAGTGTGTGTGGGGTGTGTATTTATGTGCGTGTGTGCAAATGCAGAACAGCACAAAACAGCATTTAACAGCAACACTGAATGGC
>JAXCGZ010003782.1:182500-287500 GCA_037179515.1 Halocaridina rubra | reverse complement strand
CTGTGGTACCCAACCACAGCAGTAACCTGCCAGTAAACAGCTTGAACTCTCGGTCTAGGACGGAAACCGATCTCTCGACCTCGTGAATGCGAAGCCAGCGCGTCTTTTCTCACTTTTGTATAGGATAGCTGTTCCTTACTTGCCTCTTGAACACTAATACTGATTTGTGCTCAAAGATTTACTGCTGGAGGCTCTTCCTAACACCAACCTGCTTCAATGATCCGAGTTTGTGTATTGTCCCTTGTTTATAGCACACGTGGAAGGTAAAAGAGCTAGAAAAATCAAAGAGATAAATATATGGATGTTGTGACGAGAGTGGCGGGAAGACATCTTAAGCCTACAGAGTTGTGGCATTTAAAAAGAAACAATGTCAGGTGGCGTTCCACGGTTGCCTAAATCCAAGTAGATATGGCATGTTGATGATGATGATGATGACTGATAGACCGCCTGGGACAACCGAGTGGTTTGACACACGGAGAGGGAAGTATAGTGGCCTATAGTTGTGATTTAAAATCCGCCAGAGAAACAGGAGCCACCCGCTAAAATAAAGATATAAGAACCGATATCGTGTGTGAGTTAAGTCAGTATCAGTCTAGATTCCCGTCCATGCAGTCGAGGTACTGTCCAGGTGTCTCATTGTCTCCATGTCACACTTTACCTTTTACAACGAAAAATTGTCCACCACGACAATGTCATTCTTTATCGATATCCACCCATTAGGGTAGCCGGGCCTTGGTGGGCCCACAGGTGCCATTATCAAAACTCGAGTTATATTATGTGTATCTCATATTTGTCCCCAAGAAAGGGATACTTGGGCATGGAACCGAACTCAGCTGGATCACTCCCCCAGTGGCTGTATATTAAATGTTCTCTCTCTCTCTCTCTCTCTCTCTCTCTCTCTCTCTCTATATATATATATATATATATATATATATATATATATATATATATATATATATATATATATATATATATATATATATATATATATATAAAGCACAGATTGGTGTATCTGTAAATAATGCATCCGGCTAAAACCTCAACCTAGGAGGTCAAGAATTCAGCCCTTTTTGATGGATTCTTACTTCCTAAAACCAGTTAGGGATAAAATGAAGAAGAGGATAATGGTACCCCGCTTACATACATTTCATGTATGAAGTCAATGATTAAACAACATCTATTCAAAGTTTGAGTTTCATTAGTGCAAAATTTACTGTCCCGCTATTCTTATGTGGGAATAAATTGCATCTCTCTCTCTCTCTCTCTCTCCTCTCTCTCTCTCTCTCTCTCTCTCTCTCTCTCTCTCTCTCTCTCTCTCTCTCTCCATCTGATGCAGAGGTGGAAGGATAACCCAGTCTAATCACGTGACTTTTGTGACAACGCGATGTTAAAATGGAAGGTAATTATGATTAGTATTTTTTTAAATACTTGTTTTTATCGTTTTAATATCTTTACCGGGGTATTATATGTGCATGTGTTTACCGAATTGTTTACCTAATTGTGCTTACGGGAAAGAGCCCAAAGCTCGTATCTTCCCGTCTCCTGATCGGTTCCATTTTATACTTAGTGATACTTATAATACCTGTCCTTAAAACTATAGATTGTGTGTGTGTACGTCTGTGTGTAAGTGTGTGAAAGTCAAAATAAACTCCAGTTTGCAAAATAAGTTAAGGCTGCCAATCACACAGATGAAATGGATATCAGGCGTACCAACCACAACGACATAAACAGACATCAAGGATGTCAAAACATTGCCAAAAGGGCTTTTATGTGTGTCGGTTTCCCTAGAAAACTTGATATCAATATTCCCGATCGCGAAGACACAACAGTCATCCGACTCTAATCAGCAGAAGAAAAAAAAAAACAGACCAGCAGTACCTTTCATCTTCTGATATCCAGCCAGACAGTCTTAAAGACACGCTCCGTCTGCCATAATTTCACACGAATGAAAAATATTAGACAAATAAAGAACTTAATGAATAAACAAGTGAGTAGGTACATAGATAAAAAAAAAAAACTTGCAATGATCTTATATAATAAGTAGTATTCTAGAATTTCTCTTGAAGTTAACCTTCGGCTCTCTCACCCAACACCAAGAATCCCCTCTTCCACATCTATGCGTCCCCTCCACAAGATATCCTTCTCTCCCCTCCCATTCTCCCAGAATATTAGCCCTTTCCCCTCTTATGACGTCATGATAGGCAAAGAAAGACACACCCTACAGTATGGAACAAATCTAATATCAGATTCGGTTTTACGTCACGAACTCCCTTTTCTACTAAGGGCTAGGACGGTTGCCTTTTTACGAAGGACTTGTTTTGGCAGATGTAATCGTTACCCTGAGTGTATGCCCTTACTAACCTCAGTCCGTGGCGGGGCGCGAACCCTCGACCTACCGCCTTAGAGTCCCAGACGTGTAATTATATATTACTCAATAGGATTGCATACTGTTTTATGTGTCAAAATGACTCTCCACTCAAATGGAGGTGGACACAGACATGTTGACGCTGAGGGATTAAGGCTAGATGCCCTTCCTAACAAGAACTGCATACAGGAACACCCATAAATACCATACCAGAAACTCAACTCCATTTTACTTTTCTCAAAGTTGGATTTTGTTTTTTTTTAGGGACCGCGGTAGCTCAGTGATAGAGTGTGAGAGTCGGGAAGCAATTAAGGTGGGTTTGATCCTATCGCCGGACGTACGAAAAAGCATCCAGTCTTCATCCCCCGGCTCCAACGTGCATCTGCCCGTCCCCTTTCAAATGGGGAGTTGGGGACTAAATGTGACAAAAACGGTTTATATATATATATATATATATATATATATATATATATATATATATATATATATATATATATATATCTGTGTGTGTGTGTGTGTGTGTATGTGTAATAAGAGGAGTGCCACAAAAACGGTATGACTGTAGAATACAAAAACTGAAAGAGAGAGAGAGAGAGAGAGAGAGAGAGAGAGAGAGAGAGAGAGAGAGAGAGAGAATGGCGCGTATGCAGTTTCTTCGCAAAGGTCATGCAAAATGTCAAACAATTGAAGACTGCATATTCGCTCTCTCAAAAAGAGGACAACGAATTAAAATATTTATTCACATAATACAAGATACTCAAGTGCAGAGATTCAGGACATGTCTATATTCCCGTTCGAAGGTATGTAACAGTTGGTTCCAAAAATGCTTACTCATGTCTGTTGCGTTAGCAGGGGCTAGTTGCAAACAGTCCCTTCCATGTCTTGAGCATCATCCCTTACTAAGCTCTGTGAATATGGTGATTTGTTTTCACAGCACATAGGGCTCCGATTTCACATCCCAATGGTAGTTCATAGGGCGTATCTTAGCCAGATTCTCTTGGGAACGAAAAAAAAAATATAGCTGCTCTCCTAGTGCCATAACCCCTGTCATCTCAAAATTTTCACTGAACATACGTATACGTGTTGGATAAGTAGTAGAACAGTGCTATTCCCATCCTTCAATTCTCTTAATGTGGCAGAGCTATGAAAAAATATATCAAACCACTAGAAGAGCATAGCAGCAGATATGAGAGAGAAGGGCCTGGATGCCAACATGACAGGCGACAGAGGCAGAGGCTGCTCAGAAAAAAAAAGCGACCCCGTATAAAGAGGGGCTGATAAATCTGATGAAGAAGAAGACTGGGGAAGCAAGTCAGCTCACTGAGTGCCAGTCCTAACCCCAGATCAATGAAATGGGTTGGAGTCCGGGAAGGCGTCCAGCCTTGTGAAACTTTGAACCAAGAACAACACATGTCTCCGAGAGGTTGGTGAGATTCAGTGACCCCAAATGAACATGTGAAAAACTGCTATAAAGATTTAATAAAAGTCGACTAAATGGGGCAAAGGGAAGGGACTGGAAATACTCTCCTTTGCATTTGCCTCCCACAGAGAGTCAGGATTTTGCTTTTGCACAGGCACCCCATTTATAAGAGGGATTATGACTTTAGTATATGGAGAATGTCATAAATTAATTCAGAATGCCTTGATAAGACATATCAAGGATTTAGCCAACTCTGCCTTTAAACAATTGGGAAGTCTAGTTACACAATATATTAATATTCTTCCAACCAGCTCCACCTGTTGTATCGAGGTTTGAAACCTACCTCTACGAAGCACTTGTCTCAGTATTCTTCATATTCCTCAAAACAGCTAATATATATATATATATATATATATATATATATATATATATATATATATATATATATATATATATATATATATATATATATATATATCTGTGAAACTACACATATAGGCCCTCCTTGTGTCCGATTGGCCATCCTGATAGCCACACACTGAAAC
The DNA here is from genome assembly GCA_037179515.1 of Halocaridina rubra. NCBI lineage: Eukaryota > Metazoa > Arthropoda > Malacostraca > Decapoda > Atyidae > Halocaridina > Halocaridina rubra. The sequence goes on along the minus strand of JAXCGZ010003782.1, from coordinate 283,170 downwards.
CACCCAAAAGGGAGAGCACTCCCGTTTCTCTAGAAGGCTGTCCAAGCTTACCACGCCCTGCCATCTTGGTCATACAAGAAAATAAGAGTTAGTTATAGTTTGATGAGTCAGTTAGTATATATCTGGGGCACGAATAAGATCTTAGAATTTTACCTTAAGGGGATGGGGAGCTTTGAGGTGTAGAAAATGCTTAGAACTAAATAATTAAATATAAACTAGACGACGCATATCTGTTATCACCAACCACGCTACCCGATTTCTAATATGTCATTCAGGTGAGATATAACTCTACGACTTCCAGTTATTATCGTATTACGAAAGACTCTAATACGTCATATATATGTATGAATAAAGCTTTGTAATTCGTTGAAAGGACGCCATTCAATATATATATATATATATATATATATATATATATATATATATATATATATATATATATATATATATATATATATATACATTCTTTTACAATATAAAGCTGTCTGTATCCTCCATATTACTGTATGGTCCCATTAACCATAGAAACGTTTTAGCTTTCTCAAGAATATATATATTTTTTGAATCTGATATTTTGAGTTTTATCTTAATATTACAAATATATATTTTTTTTCTTATTTACAAGCCATAGGCTTCAATACATCTGTCTACCCAATTCAGACTGGCGATAAATATTTATCAAAACACTCCTTATTGCCTCTTTGAAATGGATCAAGTTTCTAATCTAAATAATAAACTACTATAGATACAAAATAAAAACCATTAAACACGTTTATTTTAAACATATACCATATATTTGGGGTCTGTTGATGCCTAAAACCTAAACAAAAACAATCCCTAATTCTTGGAAAGCACAACAAGAATGCCTCTTCTTTTGTTTTCAGAGAGGAATTTATTCCAGTTATTGCATTTTCTTCTTATCTATGAGTTGCCAGCTAACGACAGATGATATGAACGGGTCAACGAATGACCCCAGAGGAATTTCTACTATGAAAAACATTCAAAATAACAGTGCATTTCCATGCTTTCGACCACCATCAACATCCCTGACGTCATAAAAACGATACAAACATCCCTGGAAACCTCGAAACCTTTCCAGACTCCAGGATATTTTTCCAGCACATGAAACATGGCAGGTTTTTCGCATTTTTAATAAACTATTTATGGTTAATTCACCCAAAATAGGCCAAAGCAGTCATTACTGACCTGTTGTTAAAGGATATAAGCGTCCGTAGACTTTACAGACACACACACAAACTAACTTATAACAAGTCTAGCGTTATCCAAACCGATTTTGTGAATAACCGCTGAAGCTCTCTCCAGAAATAGCAGAAAAAGGTGATAGACTTATAATGTAGCCAATGTCATATTACAAGTTTTAATACATCACTTCCATTTTGAGTCTTTTTACGAGCTCTCATTTAATTTCTGTTGTCATTAATTTCTACTTTATCCAAATATTTTGATAATTGCCTTTTAAATACTCGTTTTATATACATAAACTTCCCAGTACGGTAGCTAGAGAATGGCAGAATTAGCAAGTTTAGCGACAATAACCATCACGTTGGTATCACTGCCATGTTCGTTCATTCGCGATATTGATCCCGAAATCCCGCGCAGCCACACCCACAACAATAGTCTACTTATTTACTTCGTACTTTTACCATAATAAATGATAAAAAAAAAAGATGTTGTCTAGAATTTGTTTGATTTTAATTATTTGTCTTATTTACTTAACTTATTTGCTGATTAATAGATTATTAATTGTTATTTTTCTACTCTCAATATTTAATTCATAATTATTCATAAAATGTCAACTTTCGTTTGCAAACTTCCATACATACGAGAGAAGATGAATTAATCTTATAAAATGTATCTTTTAGAATAAATGTTTATGAAAATTCAAGTTTATTACAGTTTTCTAAGAAATATCTTTGTTCCTTTTTATCTGGAAGTTAAAAAAAAAAAATGTAAGAATCATGAAGATAGAAAAAACGGAATAACAAAGAAAGCTTTAGTAAATGAGGGAATTAATAAATAAAAGAACATAAAACATATGAGAGAGAGAGAGAGAGAGAGAGAGAGAGAGAGAGAGAGAGAGAGAGAGAGAGAGAGAGAGAGAGAGAGAGAGAGAGAGAGAGAGAGGCTAACTGTTAGTAAAAATTAACAATAACCAACGAAAAAAACGAAAAATAAAAATATTTTGTTCATATATTCAAATCTTGTCTACAAGACAGACGAAACACAAATAATATACAATTTTTTCATTTGCCATTCTAGCGAAAATCTAGCGCTCAATTTTTCGTTGAAAACCGTCACCTGAACAAGAGATATTTAGATTATAAAGCACACACACACACACACACACACACACACACACACACACTCTCAAGCACACACACACACACACACACACACACACACACACACTCTCACGCACACACACACACACACACACATTTCATAACATAATATACATAAATATGGCGCCAAGATATAAGATTGGCAAATAATCATCCATTTTAGCCAATGGTCGTGGATAGGAATCGCTTCAAATCCCTAGAGGAAAATAGTCAACTCATATCTAAGTATCTCGGAATTGGAGAAGATATCTGGTAGTCCCAAAGGTAAACTTAAGTGTTTTTGATAAAATGTGTGTGTGTGTGTAGCAATATATATATATATATATATATATATATATATATATATATATATATATATATATATATATATATATATATATATATATATATATATATATATATATATATATATATATATATATATATAGAGAGAGAGAGAGAGAGAGAGAGAGAGAGAGAGAGAGAGAGAGATAGATAGACTTTAACCAATTTTAATGAAGGGTCGCTGTTTTTTGCTAGCAATTTCTACTTTTCCCTGTTTCGCGTCTCGACAAGCAATGATCTCCGCGCAGAGGAGAATGGAACACAAGGTATGAAATACATCGCGAACTCCAACCTCAGAAGGCCTCACCGACAGAAGGATATCAGAAAACATCAAATTTTATACAGATTTACTCTTCCAGTCATTCGCCTTCTACCAAATTCCAGCGAAACTACTTTAGAAATTTCCTTCACAAAGCCGTGATGATTTCTAGTGATGAGTTATTTGATACTGAAATTACCCAACATTACAATATATATATAATCTTGTTCCGGTTTTCCGTCACGGACTCTCCTTTCTACCAAGGGCGAGGACGGTTGCCTTCTTGCAAAGGATTTGTTTTGGCAGATGTATTCGTTACCCTGAGTGCATGCCCTTGCTAACCTTAGACCGTGACTGGGCGCGAACCCTCGACCTGACGCCTCAGAGTCGCGGACGCTACCGCTCGAGCGGTAGCGTCCGTGACTCTGAGGCGTCAGGTCGAGGGTTCGCGCCCAGTCACGGTCTGAGGTTCGCAAGGGCATGCACTCAGGGTAACGAATACATCTGCCAAAACAAGTCTTTCGCAAGAAGGCAACCGTCCTAGCCCTTGGTTGAAAGGGGAGTCCGTGACGGAAAACCGGAACAATATATATATTGTTGAGATAGTTTTAAGAGATTTGCCAAGTGAAGGGACGAAGTGTTTATGTTATTTGAGTTCCCGCCTTGATTTGTTTACTCGAAACCCTGAACAACAATATTCATTAAATGATTAAAGTATGTCCGGCGAAATTGCGCTGAAGGCTGAAGAGATAAGTAACGAATAATGCAACAAGTAAGGGAATTAATGGGTGATATGTTAAGAGCATAAGTAAGATAAAACAGTTTATAGATTGTTTCACCAAATCGAACGCGTGGTAACCGCACCCAGCAACGTAGACTTCGTGATAATCAACAACTGATATATGAAGAAAAATGTCCTCAAGCGAGTTCTATGAGTTGACCTAGCTTAGTGTCCTGCTCATATCGAAAATGAAAAAGAATAATAAGAAAAAAGAATATGGTGGTATTTTTAGGGGCATTACTAAGTTATCAAATGAAATTATTGTTGTCAACTTGAAATGCCAAGAAGTTGGTTTCTCAAATAACAATATAATAACGGGGAAAGATATCAGTTTCCACACATTCCCAGATCGCGATAAGCAGCTCGAAAACTGAAAGCATTGAGTACAAACCATGAAACGGGTGAACGCCAATGGGAGTGCTTATGAACCAGGTGGAAAATACACATATATTTGTTCTTAACATTTTATTGAAGGTTGTTTATTTGGTCATCTTCTGTTCGTATTGGATAAGCAAAAATATCGGTGTACTAGTCTAACATAGTCGACTTAAAGCCAACTTAAATACAGCTTTTATTTTTTTTTCTTGTCGTCCACTCATCTAATGAGGGATTACCTCGCTGTAAATAAACGGTTCCCTAAGTTACATTGATGTTAGAAAATAAATTTAATATAAGTCCCTTCCAGATGCCTGTTGTTTATTTAAAATTAAATTAAGTTCACATTTACCCAAGAAAAATTAAACATATTGCAAGACTACGTGTATATGAGATAAATGTATCATTAGATGAAAGTTTCTGACACAAGGCTGTAGGAAATCATACTTTTATAAAGTTAAAACTTTAACCCTCTGTATTTTATTTTAAAACCAGAATCACGAGAAGGAAATGGTATAAAAAAAAGGCGTTGAGTTCTTATTTAGAGCTACATCTCTGAAGAAAGTACAGCTGATGCTGTGACCAGTACACTTCGGGAGGAAACGTATCTGATAGTGTATAATCTTTCTAAGTGAGCGTTGATGGTGAAGTAGTCCAGAATTATCGGTAGGTTCGTGTACGAATAAGGAAATATACGATATTATTTATATAATTGTTTTTCATACTTTTGTTTTTATCTAGAGAGGGGTATAAAAAACTGTCAAAATGGAGAGGAGCTAAATATTACTCATGCAGAAAATGGCCTAATTTTTACAGGATTTTTTTTTTTTATGTCATAGAGTTCTTTCTTATATTTCTTCATCCCTTCTACCCAGTGAATCAGATCCAATACCATATAATAATAATATTGTCATTCTTTTAAACTTCCTACCTGTTCTGACTGTATGTTATATCTAGATAAATAATGAATTATTGTGAGCATTTCATTCATCTATTTTTACCTGCATACATGTTGAATTTGGCTGTATTGTCACTTGACTTATTGTATAATTTATTCATGTTGTGAGTAATTGTGAAGTCCATTAACGCATAAATTTTAAGTACTCTTTTATTAAAAAAAAAATTGCAGAAAAAGTGTTCGGAAGAATGTCTAAAATAAATTGTCTGGAAGAGTGCCAGAGTGAAAAGTGGAGGTTCCAATTGATATCTCTTGTTAGATAATATGAGTATACATCTAGATTAGTTTAACCCTCTTAAATTCACAACTGGAATTATATGATGGAATGTGTAGCCCAAGCAATGTCAACATGCAAGTTTTGCAAAATAAGAGTAATTTTTAATTGGTCACACTGCTTGCCCATTTATGAATAATTTTGTATTTTTGGCTGATAGTAATTTGATGAAAATGAATATCCAATACCACAAGAAGACTAATTAACCTCTGTGGTACAGTGCAACAATACTGTATTGCCATTGTTGTTAGGTGAGAAGTCATTTGGATAGGTCACTCAAGATTTTATAGCGTGATAGATGATTTGAATTCTTATGGGTCAAGTTGGGTAAATCGATATTGGTTTTGTCATCTAATCTAATCTAGGTTAGGTTAGTTACCTACCAAGTATATTTGGGTGTTTATATAGCAGCACCAGGCCTCACGTGGAAAATCGTCACTCGAGTATGTAATTATTTAATTTTGCTTACGGGAAAATGCCCTATGCTCGTAGCACCCCTTCTCCTGGTCGATTCTATTTTTGTACTCAGTGATACTTACCATATTTGTCCTTAAAACTAGGAATTGACTTAGCATTAACTACATCTTCGCTGAGTGAATTCCAGTCATCAACTACAGTAACGGGCCCCATTTGGTTTTGTTTATTTTCAATAAGTAACCATAAATTTCTTTGCGTGAATTTTACCAAAGTAGCAGTGTTCCAGGACTGGATGATGTTAATTTTAGACATTAAAAAAAAGTAATATATTTTGACTTGAAATAGAGAAGACTAGATGAAAATTAGGAAATTAACAGAAAACGAAATCTCATGGACTCTATAGAAAACGTTGAATTAGGTATGGGGGTCTAAGCTAAAATTGGCCCAAGTGATTACCTAATTGTGATTACCTAATTGTGTTTACGGGAAAGAGCCCAAAGCTCGTATCTTCCCGTCTCCTGATCGGTTCCATTTTATACTTAATGATACTTATCATACCTGTCCTTAAAACTATGGATTGAGATACCATTAACTACCTCCTCGCTTAGCGAATTCCAATTATCAACTACTCTTACACTGAAAAAGTATTTCCTTACATCCTGCAAAGAAGTTTTCTTACGAAGCTTCAAACTATGACCTCTAGTTCTAGAGCCAGCCATATCAAAATATCGATCCCTATCCACTCTATCATAACCATGAAGGAATTTAAAGACTGTCACCATATCCCCCCTCACTCTTCTAGCTTCCAGTGATGGTAAGTCTAATTCCCTCAGCCTCTCATCATAACTGAGATTGCGTATTTCTGGCACCAGTTTCGTGGTATGTCTTTGAACTTTTTCAAGCTTAGCTATGTGCTTTTTCAAGTGCGGATTCCAAAAGGGGGCTGCATATTCGAGTTTTGGCTTCACATAGGTTACATAAATATTTCTGAACATTTCCTTGTCCATGTGCCTGAAGGCTACCCTTACATTTGATAAGAATGCATATGCTGCCCTTACTATGCCATTTATATGTATTTCTGGAGTCAAATCTGCCAGTATGTTTACTCCTAGATCTCTCTCATTTTCTGTCTCTTGAAGTTGTACTCCAGCCACCGAGTAGTCAAGCTTGGGCCTTCTTGCACTTGTACCCATTCTCATTACCTTACATTTTGAAGTATTGAATTTCATTAGCCACTTTTCTGACCACTCATGCAGATTATTTAGATCCTCCTAAAGTTCTCTCATGGTTTTGTCCAATTAGGAATTGAAACACATCATTATATAAGGCACCACTATATATTTCCTTAAGTTATACAAGCATGCTAATTATTAGCCTTGTCGTAGGATTTAATCACTACGTTATAATTATTAGTACCAGACGGGTACAAGGTAAGAATGGACAAGTAGTGATTCCTTTATCTTAATTTATTCTAGAGTACAACACATTCGACGCCTCAATGCCCCCACCCTATGACTATCACAATCTATTATCTATTCGTGCCCCGGGCAAAGTTCTAACTAACTGTGTCTGCCCTGGGTGATTCTTGAAATACCCCCGGGGCAGGGCGTGGCTTAACATCCAATCCTGCCAATGAACTCGAGTGACATCCAGTCCTGCAAATCAACGCCAGGTTCGAAGTGGAGTCCCTCCCTATTTCGGGGCGGGGCTATTTCAACAAACCTATAGAACGGAAAAGTTCCAGGTCAGAGCGTGGCTATTGGGTAACTCTCCAGGGCATGTACATACGTACGGGTTAAATGTTTGTGTTTCTTGTGGTTTAGGAATTGGCTAACTTCTTGGCCTTTCCCACCCTCCTCAGGCACTCCATGTCGGATGCCAAGTCTCATGGGTCCGGTCATATATCTCCTTGACACTTTCTACAAACATTGGCTGTACTGCAGAAAACAATTGGGAGAGTATTCTATTTCACGCTTGACTTCTAGCCTCTCATGTTTCTCTTCACGACTTGTGGTATTTTCGAGGACCGAGGGTCCCTTATCCTGTAGGCCTCTTGGGGGGGTGCATGGCGCCAGCGGTTAGTTCCAGGTGCCTAGCCACAAATCTTGGTGGTCCCAAGGGAAAACATGGTCTGCACCCAAAACTCAATAAAAGTGAGGGCATGTAATAAAATATCTGTGCCCTCGACCAACCGTTACCCCTCAAGATTTGTTACAAGTTTCAGATTCTGGCTTCAGCATGACGGAAGTCATACGACATCCCTCCCAACCAAAACTGAAATATCTCTTATTTCAGTCGAAGCATGGGATAATTTTTCGAGAGCTCTTGGACATATCCTAGCTAACATTAGTTTACAATAGAAATGGGGCCGAATTATTTAAGCTATTTTCCAAGAATTCCTAGTTCTATGAACAGTAAACAATCTTTAGTACAAACATTCCAATATTCAACAAATAAATTTAACTTTAATCATTAGGATTTCAGTGTGTAACTACTCATTATTGAACACTAATTAAGATCACAAGTTAGTTTAGATCATGACGTTACTGTGTCTACTTCTCTCCTTTTTCAAAAGATTTACAAAAGTTTGTTAGCTACAGTAAAAAGATAAATCATGTAGAACATTAGTATGTACGAACATTTAAAATGCGATAGACAATAACATAAATGGAAAGTTCCTATCGTTACTATAGGGCATTGATTTGTCATAAAATTAGGCCTTAAAAAACTACTCCTGAAACAAAATATTGGTTACGATGTGAAAAGTCAGAAAACATTCATCATTCCAATGTGCAATTCCTATTCAGAGACAAACTGATATGAGAACTTAATGAACACAAAGATTAAATCATGATTCAAACAATGATAATGCTAAAGCAAAACACTAATATTATTTAAGCAGAAGACAACTTATTACTGTCGGTGCAAATCATACAATTCATCAAAGGCACTTATTCAAAAACTATCTTTAAAGGAGTCTCTGAGTTGTCGCTTAAAATTATCTTAAAACTAGGTAAAACAAATAATAAAAGGGAACCTTTTCTTTCCCATTTTTTTTTCAGTTCTAAAGCTTGGGTTGTTCTTTCCAACAACTAATAAGGGATTTTTAAATACCCTTCTTTCTCTCTGGGATTTCATCAATTCGTTTACATGGCTTTTTAGAGTGTTTTTAGGACATTAAAGACTTTTGTTTTCTCTTTCCCTTGCTCATGAATTCTTGCTAGGCGTGATTCCACGGTTTCTCTCTGGGATTTCATTTTTTCACTCCCCCGCCGTCCTTGCTGCAGGCCCAGGTTCGTACACTACCATAAATTATCTTCTTTCCAAGATAGGCAAGACAAAGAGGAAGCGATCGATGCACCTTTCTAATCCTTCCAGCCTGGCTTTTTCGTCCTACCCTCGGCCGATCTTGACTAAGACCACCCTGTAGGAGACCTGCAACGTCACAGCGATTTCTCTTCAGTACTGCAATCCACACGTACCTTCGAAGCAGACCTCGGGATGAAAATTTGAACCTATGTCACTACTACAGTTGTAAGAAAGGTTCCCTATGACTTCTGGGTACCAACAATGGCCATACGTTGGTAATCGAGGCTATACTTTGCCTCCCCTGCAACTGCAAGTGATTGCAATCTCTATTCAATGGGCAACAGGGACTTGTTTGAGAGGACAAAATCTAAAGACTTTTAGAACTTGCAGGTCGGGGCTGCCTAGGAATAGGGTGGTAATGGAAGGTATGTGTCTACACAACTAGATTATTATTCCAAGATACTTAGGGCTTAGCTGAGAAAACTGCTACATAGCATTACTCTACTATAGACATCAAAAAGAACAATCATTAAATACTGAGAAAAACCACTAAAGAAATATTCTTATTAGCAGTGGCTACAATAACATCAAGTATGAATTCAGATAAAAGATACAAATCATCAGGTTACTGCTGATTGTATTTCAAAAATAATAGTTAGCAACAGGCCATTGAGAGATAGCAACAATATCAGTCAACATAATAACATTACTAATAATCATGATCAAAATAAGAATAATAAACAATAAATATAAATATACTAAATCAGAAATATCAATATATATACAATGGAGACTGGCATTCAGAAGTAAGAACAGAGTTCTATACTTATATTTCATAGTAATGCTCATTCTAACACAGTCTCTTTTACTATTCAAATTCCTGCTGTCATAATCTATGTATATATATATATATAGAGCATAAGTGGCAACTCGCTGGCTCCACAATTTGTCAATGGGAGTTCTATCTATTCTCTAAACAGTTGCGACATGTGGCAAAAATATTTATGCAAATGGCGGTACTACCGATGTCTTATCAGTATTTATGCAATAACAGCATGCAACAATCTATCGACTGCAATAAAATGTAGGCACAATTATCGCCTAGCTTCGCTGGAAAAAAACACACAAAAAAGAATCAATGACAGCAACATTCTTTTAGTATCGGAAGACTGATCTGTCAGTCTCAGAGTAGAGTAGAGAGAGAGAGAGAGAGAGAGAGAGAGAGAGAGAGAGAGAGAGAGAGAGAGAGAGAGAGAGAGAGAGAGAGAGAGAGAGAGGGACAGGGCGACCTTGTAATACATTGCGGTTTCCACCCTGTGGTCAGGTGAGGCGGGCCTCCTTCTTTTACTTGTACTGAAAATAAAAAATTGTCGCAGAGTATCTCTAATAAAAGAATAAATAAACAAATGAACGTGAACAAACGTTAGCAATGACTATCGATAGAGTCTTACGTTTATTGTCAGCGGCTATTCTTATTTCCTCATTAACAAAAACAAAAGCAAAAAGAACTTAGTGTACAACTGCAGAACTGTCGAAGCATAAATCCATTCCTTTCTGTTTAATATTGCTAAGGACTTTACTGTAACAGCATACACATCCTTGTCTATAATGACAATCTCTCTCTTTTCTTGCTATAAATCAGAGGGTTGAGGCGAAGCACACACACTCTGATGAAATTAAAGCAAAAGATTAAAATCATATGTGACAATATCTTTACTACTATCAACAAAAGTACAAATATCTTTTTCTTAACAACTTCTTAAAAAGGACTTAAGTGTCATTAATTTTAACTTTAAAACTCAACATATAAATTCTGAGAATCTTAATTATCTCAATTAGCTCAATTATAGTTTTAAATTCATAACAGTGATAGTAATTAACAATAATTATTTCTAGATAATCTTTTCAAAACTCTTTAATTAAGATTTTAAAGATTTCTTCAATACAGAAAGAACTATATAACAAAAACGGGAATCTGAAAAAATATAAAAAGTCTGTCCCTGTGTATGCAATAATAAAAACAAAAAGTATATTTCATTAGCAACAGTAAAGAATGCATTTTGCTTAAGTTTCGAAATCTCGTAAGGAGTTGTACATGAACAATTCAAACAGAAAATATATATATATTCGTTTACTATCTCGAATTGGACTTATTGTAAATTACTATACAACAGAATTTCCTCCAGAACAGGGAGAAGTTCGACTTATAACTGTTCTGTCTGTTTGCTTGTACGGGGTGCGCATGTGGGCGCTGTTTTCTCCCCTGTTCTTTTGGCTTCTGGATCAACTTCTGCTCTCTCATATACGGGAAACGGCTGTGTAACATTCTTGTTGTCATTTCGTGTCAGCTCTCACTCTTTCTTTATGACCAAGCTGAAATAATTTTGATAAACATTATCACGGCTAAAACTCGCAAAGTTCTATTTTATCAATCTAACATATCTCTTCAGACAAATAATGTATATACTGCAGCTAGCAAAGAAAATAAAGATATCATTCATAGATTCACGTCCTTTATCACGTAATATCTATCTTGGAATCTCTCGGAAATCGAATAATAATCTCATTGGCGGAGTAGGGGACAAAACAAAAATAAAACAAACTTGGCATCTCAACCATATCTGAGCAGGTGGAGAATCACTTTCTCAAAAATATCCCTCACTAGATATTGCAACAGCGCATCATCTCCCATAAATATACTCTGATATGGCATGCTGAAGAACCTGGCGGAGCAGGGGAACGATCCCCGTAGAGAGACCCCAATCATGTTTCCTAACGGTGCTTTCCGCGATTTCACCCCCTAGAGCAACCCCTCCATTATACCCCTATTACACTCATTATACTCATTCGCTCACATGCGCTCACATTCAATTTTGCATTCCCTTTCTCTCTGTCTATGGAAAATTCTCTATCCCTTACCCCGATGAAGGAGAGTAAAGGTGAAATCTCGGTTGGGCCGCACGGTCACAGACTGCCTCACCAGTCCTAGGTCCCATTGTAACGAACAAACAAACATTCTACTCCCTTGAAGCTACATTAGCATGACACTGAAAAACCTTCCCTATTCTAGGACAGCGCAAATTCCTCGAATTTACGCTTACTCTCACCTGCGTAGCGCAAAATTTAAAAAACTCATCTCTAAACAATATCACAAAAGTTCTTATTCTTCAAAATAAGCATGCCACACACGTATCGTAATATTAATTTCTTCATCATAACAACATTAAAAAAAACAATCTGTCATTTATGTCTTTCTTTCGCTAAAACATTACTCCCGCGGAGGAAAAAACAAACAAAAAAAGAAAAACCTTAAAAACAGGCGTAATCTTAACACTCGATTTCTTACGCTTTAAGAAATTTATATAAAAATGATTTTACACGTACTTTAAATATCAAAGATCAGTACAATTACTACATATTTATAATAACGAGGTTGGGAGATCGATTGGTCACTTCCGCATTCCTTTCTCGAAAATCACATGTGGTCTATGAAAAACTTAAAAGCAGATGCACGTATATTTCTCACTATAATTCTTACGCTTAAGAAATTAATATACTGTAATAGTGATTGCACGTATATTAAATTTTCAATTAAAATCGATACATTCGCGTTCTTAAAATTCAATCTAAGCATTAATACAAATAAATGGAACACACTTCCAACGCAAATTCTTTATATTACTCAAATTATAACAAACAATTGAGTTTATTACTGCTTATAGCTATTAGTACAAATTATCCATGTTAGTAATGGGTACAGAAATTCTACTTTTATCAACTTATTAGGCGCCACACCCCTCATAGGCCGGTTGGCTGAGTCAAAGCATAACTACAAGATAAAATGGCGGCGTCCACCGACCTCAATTTCTTTTACTATTTGTCCCATTACTCACTGGATACAGATCACAAGTACTTAGCTATTTTAAGGAGGTGGTCCGGAAGAACTTCACGGCAGAAGGCCAGGAAGGAGGGGGTTCTCCTTCTTCTCTCGAGTACAATCAACGAATCGCCACCTTCTTGGTCGGATCCGGCAACTTATATTTCTTGTAATGGGCATTTTCACTCAATGCTCCGGTCACACTTCGGCTTACTAAGAAATATCTTAGGAATAGTTCCTTAAAAGTTTCATAATATTCTCTGTTTGACCACTCGTCACTTCTCATCCGCAGACCCAAGTATTTCAGGAAGTCGGTCGCGGGAATAATGGACGGACATTCGAGGTCTTTTACATTTGCGCCATCGAGGTATAAAGGTGAATTTTTGACTCGAGGCGTCTTTACAACCAGGGCACGGGGTGGGGGCTTGTCCTGCTGCGTTCCCTGTGTCACCACGGGGCTCGGAGCGGCAGGCTGTTCGTCGATGTTTGAGGCGTCGGTTTCTCTGTCGGCGTCGACCAAGTTCCTTCTCGACGGAGCGGCGTCGGCAGGAGTTTGTAGGCGCCGCACGTGCTCCTCCAGTTCGAGAATTCTCCGGTGTTTGGCCTCGTCACTCATTTCTTGAATTGGGAGATGTTGGATTTCTGCGTTTGCCATTCTTATTTTCTTTTCTTCGCACTGGTTTCTTCTGATATGAGAGTCTCTTCGTACGTTTTCCAAGCGTGATGATCCGTACTGCGCTGTCACCACTTTGTCGTATGAATTTTGGACTTCCATTTGAATTCACCAATTTGTAAGATGACTGGGTTATCTCACCGCTCGTCACCACTGACGTATTGGTTTAATCACTACGTTATAATTATTAGTACCAGACGGGTACAAGGTAAGAATGGACAAGCAGTGATTCCTTTATCTTAATTTATTCTAGAGTACAACACATTCGACGCCTCAATGCCCCCACCCTATGACTATCACAATCTATGATCTATTCGTGCCCCGGGCAAAGTTCTAACTAACTGTGTCTGCCCTGGGTGGTTCTTGAAATACCCCCGGGGCAGGGCGTGGCTTAACATCCAATCCTGCCAATGAACTCGAGTGACATCCAGTCCTGCAAATCAACGCCAGGTTCGAAGTGGAGTCCCTCCCTATTTCGGGGCTGGGCTATTTCAACAAACCTATAGAACGGAAAAGTTCCAGGTCAGAGCGTGGCTATTGGGTAACTCTCCAGGGCATGTACATACGTACGGGTTAAATGTTTGTGTTTCTTGTGGTTTAGGAATTGGCTAACTTCTTGGCCTTTCCCACCCTCCTCAGGCACTCCATGTCGGATGCCAAGTCTCATGGGTCCGGTCATATATCTCCTTGACACTTTCTACAAACATTGGCTGTACTGCAGAAAACAATTGGGAGAGTATTCTATTTCACGCTTGACTTCTAGCCTCTCATGTTTCTCTTCACGACTTGTGGTATTTTCGAGGACCGAGGGTCCCTTATCCTGTAGGCCTCTTGGGGGGGGTGCATGGCGCCAGCGGTTAGTTCCAGGTGCCTAGCCACAAATCTTGGTGGTCCCAAGGGAAAACATGGTCTGCACCCAAAACTCAATAAAAGTGAGGGCATGTAATAAAATATCTGTGCCCTCGACCAACCGTTACCCCTCAAGATTTGTTACAAGTTTCAGATTCTGGCTTCAGCATGACGGAAGTCATACGACAGCCTATATATAAATGATAATCTTGAGGACGATGGTGATCATGATTATAATGATGATAATGATAAAAATAATTAAAATGATAGTAATAATAATAATAATAATAATAATAATAATAATAATAATAATAATAATGATAATAATAATAATAATAATAATAATAATAATAATAATAATAATAATAATAATAATAATAACAATAATAATAACAATAATAATAATAATAATAATAATAATAATAATAATAATAATAATAATAATAATAATAATAATAATAATAATAATGAAGCTCATAGTTAAGCTGTGACGTATAGGTATTTGCTATAATACGATAATCACTGGAAGTTCATAAAGTTATCTTTCACCTGCACGACATTTGAGTTGTATTCTTGTTTATATTATAGCGTTATAACAGATATGCATCTCTTCTTTATATTGATTTATTTATTTCTAAACTTATTCTACATCCCAATGTTCCCCGTCTACACCTCAAACTTCCCCGTCCCCTTAGGGTAAAGATCTAGAGATCTTATTTCTGCCCCGATCAAGTTCTAACTGAGCTCTCTGTGTACAACTAACCCTTACTTTCTTGTATGACCAAGATGGCAGGGCGTGGCCGGCTTGGACAGACCAGTCATTAGGCTTCCAGCTGGAGGAACTCTCCTCCCTTATAGGTGGTTTTTAGGCGGGGCTTCAAGAAGGCCTAACGAGTGTTTTCACAGGTGCACGTACGTACAATAATATAGATGTTTGTTGTGGGAATGTCTGGAACTGGGTGAGCAACTTTGACCTCTATCGGCATTTGGCACCTGTATGCGAGAGGCCTAAGGGAATAACAATATATCTAGTTGTCACAACACCATCCAGCCCAGAAAATACATGGCGAATATCGGTTACAACATTTGACTTTCCTGCACCGCGTGGTCTATTTCTATTTCGATTTATAGCTTAAACTTTTCTTAAGACCGCTGGAAAAGTTAAAAAACATGCCACGAAACTGGTACCAGAAATACGCAATCTTAGTTATGAGGAGAGGCTGAGGGGATTAAACTTACCATAACTCGAAGCTAGAATATTGAGGGGGATATGGTGACGGATTGTAAATTCCTTCATGGTTATGACAGAGTGGATAGGGATGGATATTTTGATATGGCTGGCACTAAAACTAGAGGTCATAGTTTGAAGCTTCGTAAGAAAAGTTTTTTTTTTTTTTTTTTTTTTTTTTTTTTTTTTTTTTTTTTAGTGTAAGAGTAGTTGATAACTGGAATTCGCTAAGCGAGGAGGCATTTAGTGCTAACTCAATCCATAGTTTTAAGGACAAGTATGATGGAACCGACCCTGAGACGGGGAGCTACGAGCTGGGGCTCTTTCTCTTAAGCACAATTAGATAACTACAATTAGGTAATTTTGCACACGCATACACACATATATATATATATATATATATATATATATATATATATATATATATATATATATATATATATATATATATATATATATATATATATATATATATATATATATATATATATATATATATATATATATATATATATATATATATATATATATATATATATATATATATATATATATATATATATATATATATATATATATATATATATATATATATATATATATATATATATATATATATATATATATATATATATATATATATATATATATATATATATATATATATATATATATATATATATATATATATATATATCCCACCAATACATTTTCTGCCTTGATGTGCACCTATCTTTTTCTCTTTTTTTTTTATATTTTGATAGCTAGCTAGATGAATAGATACATAGATAGATTTCCACCAACTGCATCAGCATTTATTTTATAAATTATATTATTCTGAAATAATGAATACACTCCTGTCTGGCAAAGTTTATAATTCAGATCCCATTTTTGGAGTAAAATAATACTGACCTAAAAAGCTAGAGAGAGAGAGAGAGAGAGAGAGAGAGAATTCGTCTGTCCTTCTTTACCTCTTTATTTTGTTCATGATGTTACACATGAACCCATTGTTTCTATAAAGCTGAATACATTCGGCCAAGAACTATCTGTCTGCATAGGAGCAATACATATTGTTAATCCTCTCACGACGCTGTCGGTGACGATACTGAGAGATGGCCTCACGAAATCCACACCCACGGTACGATTTGGACTGAACTGGCTGATGATCTGAAAACCAAACAATGCTTGGTGATCATCCGATCAACCATCAGTCGGACAGAAAAACCACAACTACGCCATATACGATCCAATCTGATAGAATCCACCCAAATTTGTCGGGTGGCAGAAGATATTTGCTGAAGAATGTTATACCCTGGCCGAAGACATCGAAATATTGGTACGTACAGTACAACAATGTTTACATATTGTTGAGGAAGAGAAAAACAACAGAAACGTAGAACTTCGGTTTAAGAATTAGGGCACAGGAGACTACATATAATAAGATAGACCCAATACAACTGATATTTTGTGCCAAAAACTCTATATAAAATTAAAATGCTCATGCAGAACACTTAACCTTCTTAAATACACAAGTATGTCGTATTTAACTGCTATGCATAATAGTTATCTCTCAAGATACATAACAATTATCTCTCAAAAAAGACTGCTAAATTCTGAGCAACTAGCTGTGCTCGTTTTAGAAAAGCAATAAAACTTGCACTAAGCCTCGCAAACGAAGACTCCCGTTTTCTATACGGGGAAGAAACTGCTCGTTCCCAGTGCTAACGTACAAACGAACAAATTAACCCTTACAAAACTAAGAAAATAAACAGAATTAGTAGGTTTTTAAGAATTACCATGATAATAAATAGTAATAATGGAGATTATTAGATAATTTAATACCTCCTGCATATAAAAATATTGTTAAAATTTTCCCACAACCGTTAAAATATAAAGAACAATATTTGTGGATTTCTCTCGATGTGTACTTAGGAAGAAGAAGAAATGGCAATAGAAGAAAATAGCCCAAACTGGGTCAATGAGTGATTTTATAGCGCAGATTTTAGCTATTTTTGCTATTTTTGCTTCCGCAATTATATTTTTCCTAATAGTACGATGGCATTTACACTCAGGGTAACAATTACATCTGCCAAAACAAGTCCTTCGTAAGAAGGCAGCCGTCCTAGCCCTTAGTAAAAAAGGGAGTTCGTGACGTAAAACCGAATCCAGTACGATGGTATTTAGCACTTACTGCTTCTTCGCAAAGCGAATTCCAGTTGTCAGTTATTCTTATTCTCAAATATTACTTTTTTAATTTATGCAAAGAATTTTCGGAGCTTTTGAAGAATTGGAACCCAACTTTACACAAAATATTAAATTTTTTAAACAATTAAAAGAAAATAATCTAACCGAACCGAAGACTTAGAATATAGAATTTCAGATCCCATTATGTTCATAATCTTCGAAGTTTCCTTACGAAACTTCAAAATATAATCTCTAGTCTATGAAAAAGTTAATAAAAATTATGCCATGGAAAATATACTATTAATTAAATTCTAGTTATAACAACAACCACGTAATAATTGCTATGCAAACATTTGTATATAACAGGGAGTGCCTACATACATATGGCCTCATCTACAGGTCAAATACATAAGAAGGTAACAATTCTCGTAATCTAAAAAAAATGAAGAACGACTGAAAGACTTAGATTTACCACCACTTGAAACTAGAAGAAAGTGGAGGATATAAAAATGTCTTTTAAGATCTTGTTTGGCTTAAAATAGTTTATAATAGGGAGCAATGCGTTGATATAGATGGCTCTGGAACTGGAGGTCATAGTTTGTAGCATATTTAAGAGTTCTGCATTATGTAAAAGAGTACTTTCCTTGGGTAAAAGTAGTTGATAATTGGAATTTGCTTATTGAGGATATAGTCGATGCATTCATGCAGTAGTATAAAAAACGATATAATAAGTTTTAGTGAGATATATATATATATATATATATATATATATATATATATATATATATATATATATATATATATATATATATATATATATATATATATATATATATATATATATATATATATATATATATATATATATATATATATATATATATATATATATATATATATATATATATGTCTTGAATATATTTCAAGACAGTTTATTTCTACGTACATTATGTAAGTGTTATTTTGCATATAGTTTCGTTTATTGTAACGTAAGTGCATGAATGTATACTTTTAGACTTAGCATGTATACTTATTAATTTCTATCATGTATACACGTATATTCGTATGTATAATGTGTAGTTTATTAGGGAGGATGGCCGTAGAAGACGTGTAGAAAGGAATGTAGGTCACTAATGGATTTTAGCCATTAACCCTTCACCTCCTTGATAACGCTTATTGCATCGCCTCGTTGAACAAAGAACTGTTGTAAGCAAGTCATAACTCAACTTAGTCCTAGTACCAAGGACCCCGACAAACTAGAGGAGTTTTGTGGGACTTTCTTATAAAGTTAGTTGCCGTCGTGAGATGCTACGAGGCACTCATTCTTACTGTGTTTGTTAACAGTACTTATAAGTTTATTATTAGTGGTACTCGTGAGATGATACGAGACACTCATGTTTAGTGTGTTCATTGACAGTACTTATAAGTTTGTTGAAGAGTATTTAGTTGTCTTCGTGACACGTTACGAGACACTCAATTAAAAAAACGTTATAGAGATACGTGGATCAGAAGATATTCAATGAGTTTGATTGGGAATCCCGTGATTGCTGACGACATCAGGGTTATCCGGATAGATGAGTACATATGCAATGCAGATTTACCTTATTTCTAACAATATTTATAACTACGTGTGGGGGACAGAATGAGCTCATTTAATTGAACACTCGTAGGTAGAATGTCTGTTAGAAAATGTATTATTCTGTATGAGGAAGTTTTACTTTAAGGTGAGGAGAGTTTATTTAAATATTCACATATCAGCAGTTCATAAACCTCCATATAAAATATTTGCATGTATGTTTATGCATGTAATATTAATTATATTTTATTGGTAGAGGATTTAAAATTGAGATCGTGGTAGGCCTCTACTGAAGCCGTGTCAGGATTTCCGAATTTGGGGGGTTATAAGATCGAAGGGTAAATAACACACAGGAAATCCTCCACAATATATATATATATATATATATATATATATATATATATATATATATATATATATATATATATATATATATATATATATATATATATATATATATATATATATATATATATATATATATATATATATATATATATATATATATATATATATATATATATATATATATATATATATATATATATATATATATATATTGTACTAGCTATTTTTCTAGCTATAAATCTAGCGAATTTAGCTAGAGAAAACTGTCTATTCTGACCCAAACAAACATGGCAGATGTAGAGGATCAACTAAGGGTAATTTGTGAATCTAAATTTCGTCACTAATTGTTATGAGACACCATATGAACCGTGTTGTGTAATTTTTCACGTTGTGAAAAGGCATCTTGCGTCTTTTTGACGAGTTAACGTGGATGATTTGGATTTAAATCTGTCGAAAATGGAAGTTTTGTAATCTGGTTCATGAAAGCGGTACCTGGAAATGGAGCTTCGCGATTTTTTCCGTAATTGTTTCACAGGGAATTGCTTCACAGGTGAAATTAATCCTCTTGTTTTATTAATTAAACCATCCTGTTGCTCCTGCGAGTCATGAAAATTGACAAAATGGGGAGGAGCGAGGGGACTGGGAAGTTCCTCCTTCACAGAGGGACCACTGTTTTTGCATATAGATTTAGATCAATATTGAGGTCTTTGTAAAAGGAAAAATTATGTTGAAATTGGTCAAGATATGGGTAAAATTTTAGAAGAGGGGGTTATTTTCTTTTAACAAAAAAAATAGTTTTCCAATAGTTTTCTCTGTGAAACAAACGATTCTAAACTCCATTTATGGTGGAAAGCACTCGATGTAGACTTTCCATGCCCCCCTTACCCCTAACAATAATAGGGGTAAGTGTTGAGAATCGCGGTTTAGGGTGGGGGGGAAAGCAAAAACGTGTAATATGCAGCATAAATGTAACACAAAACCTTTATTCCACAAAGAAAAGTGTCGAATAAAAACATTTTTGGTGCGTCTTAACCTTACCTCACCTAGGGAATGCGTCCTCCCTAACCCATTGATCTCCATAATTATAATAATACTTTTATGACTAAAATATTTTGCTCTGATAAGTTTTGATGTGTTTTAACTTAATCTGGAAATGGTTTTGCTCGGATATCACTATTTTTATTTTTTTGTTGGTGCCGATTTTGGTGAGCAATTGGATATGTAAATACACTAATGATGTATAGAACTTCACTGTATACGATGATTATTCTCACCTGAATTGTCTGTAAGATCTTATCTTAGATTTGGTAGTGAGGTCGGTGATAACAGATATACATCGTTCATTTAACAGTGTTTATTAGAACTATAAACTTATTTTACACCTCAGAGCTCCTCGTCTACAACTCACAGTTCCCTGCCCCCTTAGGGGAACTTCTGTAGAGATCTTAGTTCTTGCCCCATCGAGTTCTAACTCTTAACTGACTGTCTGTGTACGATAGACCCTTGTCTGTCTTGTTTTACCAAGATGGTAAGCGTGGCGGCTCAGACAGCCTGCCAATAGGTTTCTAGCTGGAGGAACTCTCCTCCCTTTTGGGGTGGGGCTAATCAAGCAGGCCCATTGGGTAACAAGGTGCATGCACGTACGTACATATAGATGTTACTCGTGAGAATGTCTGGAAGTGGTGGAGCACTTTGATCTCTATCGGCCCTTGGAATCTATATGAGAGGCCTAAAGGCATAACAATACAGTGATCCCCCGCTGGATCGCGTTTCTTGGTTGCGTTTTCACTGTACCACGGTTTTTTTTGGCAAATTATTATTTTATTTTTTGGGTATATGCCAAAATAGTAAAATATTAAAAAAATAAAAATTCTCCGTATTTTCATTTTTTATTGAAAAAAACATATTTCATTATCCAATTGATAAAAAAAATTTATTTCCCAGCCTACAAATGATAAAACAGCAAAAAATAGTAAAAAACATAAATTTAGATATACGTACGTACAGTATAACTCACAGTATTGCATCATGCGAAATAGTGTCCAATAGCGTACAATGTATTGGGGTCGCAGCTACGTGAACTAGAATATATATTTACATTTCCAGTAGTTTCATGATTTTATTGATAAAAAAAACGTATTTCTTAGCCTAAGAATAATAAAGCAGTAAAAAATAGTAAAAAACATAAATACTAACAGTATTGCAACATGTAAAATACGATACCGCTGTCAGTGTTTCTGACAAAGGCTCGTTCAGTCTAACTCACGTGTGCGCCGTTCACGTTGTACTTATTAAACGTTTTGCTTGTGTCCGATAGCATACAATGTATTGGGTCGCAGCTACGTGAGCTAGCATATATATTTATATTTCCAGTAGTTTCATGATTTTATTGATAAAAAAAACGTATTTCGTAGCCTAAGAATAATAAAACCGTAAAAAATAGTAAAAAACATAAATACTAACAGTATTGCAACATGTAAAATACGATACTGCTATCAGCGTTTCTGACAAAGGCTCGTTCAGTCTAACTCACGTGTGCGCCGTTCACGTTGTGCTTATTAAACGTTTTGCTTGTGTCCGATAGTGTACAATGTATTGGGGTCGCAGCTACGTGAGCTAGCATATTTATTTATATTTCCAGTAGTTTCATGATTTTATTGATAAAAACCCGTATTTCTTAGCCTAAGAATAATAAAACAGTAAAAAATAGTAAAAAGCATAAATACTAACAGTATTGCAACATGTAAAATACTATACCGCTATCAGCATTTTGGACAAAGGCTTCCACCATCTTCCATTGTCTCGCCTCACTTGTGTGCGCCGTTCACGTTGTGCTTATTAATACGATTTGCTTGTGATTTTTTTAACTCGCATATTTTAACCTTTGCAATGCCTCCCAAGTATCCTTCATCTTCTAAGGCTTGTTGTAGTGAGCCTAAGCAGCAAAGGAAAATGTTAACCATAACAGATAAGGTAAGTTCACCTATTACGTACATATAAATTTACGTGGCATACTGTTATTTATAAAGTAAAGGGTGGTTTTTTAACAGTGCAGGGAGGGTTTATACAGTAAACGTAAAAATAATTGTAAAATGCCTATGTACATGAGTATGTCATATAAATTTACGCTTGCATGCTGTTATTTATTTTTTGAAGTAAAGGGTGGTTTGTTAATAGTACAGGGAGGGTTTATACAGTTTATATGGTGTAAACGTAAAAATAAATTAAAATATCTATGTACATATAGGCTGATCCTACTCCGCGTTTTTCCTGTTTCGCGTCGGGTCCCGGAACTGAACCCCCGCAATAATGGGGGGATTACTCTATATCTAGTTGTCACAATACATCCAGCCCAGAAAATGCATGTTGAATATCAGTAACAACACTTGACTTTCCTTATGACACTAATTTAACTAACCTAACCAAACCAAACTAACTCAACCTAATTTAAATTTGAAGCCTTTCATACCTTAATAGAGTTAATTTGGGTGTTTTATTGTAGCTTCATATTTCGGGAAGTTGTGGTAGTATTGATATCTCGGGTAGGCTCTGGAACGGGCGCATAAAACTAAAAAACTGTGACATTTATTATATTAGGTTTGGTGAAATTAGGTTAGTTCATTCCCAGTTAAGAAGCCTGTTAATCAGAGGAATCTATTTATTTAGTTTTATTATTGCATATGATATCAATGGTTTGTATATGTATTTTACTTGTTGGGGATAAGAAAGTAAATATTCAAAAAGGAATAGTGACACATGAATATAACACTTACACACACACACACACCTCTTTCTGTCTTTCCAAATTCTTATGACCAGTCTTCCTTCAAAAAACGGATCTATCGTCATATCAGGGCCTAATTCTCCATATCTCTAAGTTCTCTGTACTTTGATTATTTATTTTGTCAGTCGTTTTCCTTTGTGTATCATTACCTCATGTCTGCCTTGTCCTTAACCTTTTTCTTTTCCTTTGTCTTGGTATTTTCTCGTGCCCTGGCCTTTATTGATTAGGGCAGTTTTTTGCCTGTCCCGGTGTCATACATATAAAAAAAAAAGCATATATATATATATATATATATATATATATATATATATATATATATATATATATATATATATATATATATATATATATATATATACAGTGATCCCTCGTTTATCGCGGGGGTTAGGTTCCGGGACTGACCGCGATAGGTGAATTTCCGCGAAGTAGGATCGCCCCATATGTACATAGGTATTTTACATTTATTTTTACGTTTACTGTATAAACCCTCCCTGTACTGTTAACAAACCACCCTTTACTTCATAAATAACAGCATGCAAGTGTAAATTTATATGAAAGTAATAGGTAAACTTACCATGATTGAGGTGGTAATGACATGACATACTCATGTACATAGGTATTTTACAATTATTTTTACGTTTACTGTATAAACCCTCCCCGCACTGTTAAAAAACCATCCTTTACTTTATAAATAACAGCATGCAACGTAAATTTATATGAACGTGATAGGAAAACTTACCGTGAATGAGGTGGTAAGGACGTTTGTAGGCTCCATAGGAAATTATTCCACAGCCAATAACAGCTTTACGGCTGCTTTTTACTAGCGAAGAACATGGTAATGGGGAGTTGCTGTCGCTGTTTCTTCTTTTGTTGGAAGATGGTCTTGTAAGGAATCATGGCATCGTCGAGAAGATTGCAGAAGGTCACCGAACGAACCATATTATCGTCATGTACCTGCGAGAGTTGTTGGACTGCTTTCACTTGTTTGTACATGGCTGCCAAATGTTCGAGTGTAAGGCCAGGTTCTTCAATTTCTTCGTGCGTTTCCTGAAGTTCTTCTTCCTCTTCTTCGCTCGCTGATTTTGTCATTTCTTCCAAGTCTTCATCAGTCAAAGGCTGCAAGTGGCAGTCAGTCAGTTCATTCACATCTTCGTGAGTCATATCTTTAAAGCCTTCTCCTCCTAGCAATGCAGCCATCTTCACAGCTTTCGCAACTGCCGAGTTATGGACTTCGTCAGGAGCAAATCCCTTGATGACTTCGGGCCACAACTGCTTCCAGCTGTCATTGATTGTGGCCGGCTTCATCTCTTTGATTGCATTCTGAATATTTTGCAGGCATGTAGTAATCGTGTAATTACGCCAGTACGTCTTCATTGAGAATTCTTTGTCCGCATCCATGGCTTCAACCAGGTTCGCCAGGGCATTTCGTGTGTAGAGGGCCTTGAACACATGAATAACGCCTTAATCCATAGGCGTAATCAGTGACGTCGTATTCGGTGGCAGGAACTCTACTTGAACACTGTCATATTCGAGATTAGTTGTGTGGCCACCAGCGTTATCCATCAAAAGAAGGACTTTATTTTCAAGGCCTTTTTCTGCAAGATGAATTTTGGCCTTAGGGATAAAGCATTGGTGAAACCAGTCCGATGTGAGGCTTTTCGTGATCCAGGCCTTAGGGTTATGCATCCAATACACTGGCAGCAGATTCTTGTTTTTATTCTTCAATGCCCTAGGGTTCTTTGACTTGTAGATAAGCCCGGGCTTTTACATAAAGCCCGCAGCATTCTCGCACATGACGAGGGTAACGCGTTCTTTGTGCTCTTTAAATCCCGGGGCTTCAACTTCTTCCTTTAAGAGAAACTGTGAGACAGCATTCTCTTCCAAAATATCCCAGTCTCATTCGTGTTAAAGACTTGCTCAGGAGCATATTTGCCTTCCTCAATAATTTACTTGAAGTCGTTCTTTACATATTCTTCAGCTGCAGCTGCATCTGCAGAGGCAGCTTCACCATGCACTGAAACGCTCTTTAGGCTTAAGCGTTTTTGAAATTTGGTAAACCATCCCTTGCTTGCAACGAACTGTCGTAAGGCATTTCAGAGATGCCTATAAGTGCCGGATGGCAGTGATGCGCTCGATACCCACCGATCGCATGAGTAACTACAGAGAGTTAGTCAGAGATCAGACCTTGCAGGGGCAGACGTCACATCCACAGCTTAGCTAGTCTCCCCTTTGGGGGCGGGAATCCAGAATCGTTCGTGGCAGGAACTGTAGGAATTGGAGCTCTGAGGAATTAGTTGTTAATCTAGAAATAAAACCTATAAAGGAGATGCTTATCTGTTATCACCAACCACGCTACCAAATGAAGAACGACACCACAATCCGATGTGAGGCTTTTCGTGATCCAGGCCTTAGGGTTATGCATCCAGTACGCTGGCAGCAGATTCATATTCTTATTTTTCAAAGCCCTAGGGTTCTTTGACTTGTAGATAAGCCCGGGCTTTAACATAAAGCCTGCAGCATTCCCGCACATGACGATGGTAACGTGGTCTTTGTATGCTTTAAATCCCGGGGCTTTAGCTTCTTCCTTGAAGAGAAAAGTGCGAGATGGCATTCTCTTCCAAAATAACCCAGTCACATCCATGTTAAAGACTTGCTCAGGAGCATATTCGCCTTCCTAAATAATTTTCTTTACATATTCTTCAGCTGCAGCTGTATCTGCAAAGGCAGCTTCACCATGCGCCGAAACGCTCTTTAGGCTAATGCATTTTTGAAATTTGGCGAATCATCCCTTGCTTGCAACGGACGATTGTTTTCTCGGTGGAGAATCGCTGGAGGGTCCTGGTTGTGGGTCTTCGATATCTTCTTCTCTCTCCTCTTCCTCACGGTCGCCACTGTCGTCGTCGGGTTCGTTTGCAGTGTATATCTCGTACAGCTTCTTCACCATTGATTGTATGATATTGGTGTCTAAGCTGATGTTCTTCCTGCAGTCAGCAATCCACAGGGCCAAAGTAGATTCCATCAGCACTATTATCTTATTGCGGGGTGTTACGACCCTCTTCGCTGTCTTATTAAAAGAAATAGTCGCTGTTTTCCTGATATTTGCCTTGTCCTTTATTGATGTATCGAACAGTAGATTCGTTGATGCCGAAATGGCGGCCGACATCTGCAAACCTTCTTCCTTCCTACAGCATATCTAACAGTTTTACCTTTTCTGTTATGGTCAACATCTTCCTTTGCTGCTTAGGCTTACTACCAGCTGCCGTAGAAAATGAAGGCCGCTTGGGAGGCATTGCAGAGGTTGAAATATGAAAGTTTCACAAAATCACAAGCACAACATATTAAGAAGCACAACGCGAATGACGCAAACGTGAGTAGACTGACCGGGTGAGGCGAGACAATGGAAGATGCTGGGAGAACCAAACTGCAATCAAAAAGCCAATCAGACCCAATGATACAGAACATGCAAAAAAACAATTCTGTGATTTGTCGTCTCCCACCCTCTCAGCCAATAGCATCCCATGTACTGTTTCACGTAGGTGCACCCCTTTGCGTTTTCCAAGACGCCAATACAGTGTATGGTATCGTACAATATTTCACATGGTGCAATGCTGTGAGTTACATGTTTAAATTTATGTTTTTTTTTTAGCACTCCAATAATGAAAATACTGGAAATTTTAATATGTTCTAGCTCACGTAGGTGCGACCCTTTTCGTTTTCCGAAATGCCGATACCGGTATCGTATATTACATGGTGCAATACTGTGAGTTACATGTTTAAATTTGTGTTTTCTTACTATTTTTACTGTTTTATTATTCTTAAGCTAGGAATTACTTTTTTTTTTCTTATCAGTAAGATAATGAAAATACTGGAAATTTTAATATGTGCTAACTCACGTAGGTGCAACCCTTTGCGTTTTCCGAAACGCCGATACCGGTATCGTATTTTGTATGGTGCAGAGTTACATGTTTAAATTTATGTTTTGTACTATTTTTCACTGTTTTATTATTCTTAGGCTGGGAAATACTTTTTTTTAATCAATAAAATAATGAAAAAAAAATTCAATAAAATAATTAAAATACTGAAAATTTTAATATTTTAATATTTTCGCATATACCCAGAAAAGAAAAGCTTACTATTTTTACTGTTTTATTATTCTTAAGCTAGG
This sequence comes from Halocaridina rubra, assembly GCA_037179515.1. Lineage (NCBI taxonomy): Eukaryota > Metazoa > Arthropoda > Malacostraca > Decapoda > Atyidae > Halocaridina > Halocaridina rubra. The sequence continues at coordinate 255,426 of JAXCGZ010003782.1, read as the reverse complement.
AATTACTTTTTTTTTTCTTATCAGTAAGATAATGAAAATACTGGAAATTTTAATATGTGCTAACTCACGTAGGTGCAACCCTTTGCGTTTTCCGAAACGCCGATACCGGTATCGTATTTTGTATGGTGCAGAGTTACATGTTTAAATTTATGTTTTGTACTATTTTTCACTGTTTTATTATTCTTAGGCTGGGAATTACTTTTTTTTTATCAATAAAATAATGAAAAAAAAAAATTCAATAAAATAATTAAAATACTGAAAATTTTAATATTTTAATATTTTCGCATATACCCAGAAAAGAAAAGCTTGCCAAAAAAAACTGCGATGCACTGAATATGCGAAAGGTGAACCGCGATATAGCAAGGGTTCACTGTATAATAATATCTACACGACAGTGGTGGCAGCGAAAGTACAACTCTAAACACGACAGTGGAGTACGACTACTAAATACGACAGTGGTATACTGAAGGCACGACTACTAAATACCACAACAGTAATACAAGCATTGATGCATGGGTGGGTTTTTGCGGTGATGGACTTTATTAGTGTATGTGGATGTTTGTAAGTCGGTTGTTCATACTTAGGAAAGTATCTGTACTCTGTATATTGAAACAACTTCATACATTATAAAGGGTTACTGTTGTTTGTCGCTAATTGGGACCTTGAAAACGAAATTTATAACAGAAAGACATACAGTGAAACAATTTTTCCCATTGGAATTAATATGATTATGGTCAAATAAGGATTGGCTTTCCTACATCCGTGTCTCATAAAAGGAGATGTTTTACATAAACATAAGTGAATCTATATTAGAGATAGTAGTAAAGGAAAAGAATATGAAAATTGTATGAAATCCAAGTAATGATAATGTAAAATTAAAGGAAAAAATTTACAATAGTTACAGTACACCTGATAACATCGATGCTTCGGGGTACATAGGCAGCAGACGATACTTGGGCGGAAGATGGAGGTAAAGAGGAGGTGGATTTGGTATGAACGCATGTTCACAATTACAACTACCTTTATCAACCATATTTAAATCAATATACACCAAAATAAGGCTAAACAGCACACAATTGGCAAAGAATTTTTTTTTCTTTCGAGTGTGACATCGGGACAGGCAAGAAAATTGTCCTCATTAATATAGGCCCTGGAACGAAGAAAAAGTAAAACGTTAAGTACAAAGCAGAGAGGAGGTAATGATACACAATAGGAAAAGGACAGGCTGAAAGAATAGTCGAAGTACTGAGGACCTAGAGATACGGCAGGATTAGACCCTGAGATGATGATAGATCCGTTTTTTGAAGGAAGATAGGTTATAAGAATTAGGAAAGACAGAACGGGAAAGAGAGTTCCGGAGTCTGGAGGTGGATAGGAAGAAGCAGTTGCTGCACTGACCAATCCGCAAGCTACAAATCTCCACATAGTACATGTGAGACGAGGCCACTTGGTGAATGTTACGTGGCCTCGGCAGTGGGGGAGGGATGCAGCTCGTCAACTCATCAGAGCAGTGATGGAAGAAGTAGTGATAGAAAAGAGAAAGGGATGATACCTTATGGCGAAGAGAAAGAGAATCCAGATTAGAAGTAAGAGAAGGGTCATTAATTAGTCTGACTGCAATAGATTCAACCCTATCAAGGAGATAAGCAGGGACAGATTAAACCTTTATAGATTTTAAGTAACTTTAAAAGAGGAAAATTAATGATGAAAACAAAATAGAAAACCCAATTTTATGGATGCAGATTTAGAAATTTGGATTATGTGATTCCTCCAAGAAAAGTTAGAGGCTATTGTGATTCCTAATATATTAATAGAATTAAGGGGATAAATTTTGTTAGTTTCGAATTCAGTAAGGGCATCAGGAGGAGAAGAAGATAAAGAGACAGTCAGAAACTGTCTTGGAGGCATACCGATATTGGTTATAGAAAAAGAACATTAAATTTCCGTGGACGAAACCTTGATGTCATGATATTGTAGCCATTGACACCATCTACTGATGAAAAAACAGAACATTGGGGAAATATTTTGTCGTTATCTTCAATATATGACGACGAACAACATTGACCCCTTGTACAGGGGGTTTCCGCTTTACGGCATAGTTCTGTTCCTGACAGCTGACTTAAGTTGGATTTTGACCTAAGTTGGAACACCTATAATTTGAACCAAGGTCCCCCAATGCTAAAAGTAAATATACTCTAAAACATAGAAAACTGAGCTAAGTTCTTAATGCATAAAAATACTTAAAGTACACTATACAGTATTGCTTACCTTTACTACTGTGGTTGGTTTGCATCTGGATGAATGGTATGTTAAAAAATTTATTTATTAATTATTTATTGGTCTCTAATGTAACTTCGAAACGACTTAAAACAGGGACCCCCTTTACTTTGTTTTGAAACAAACTTTAGGCATTACTTTGTGTTTTGAAGCAACTTGAGGCATTTCTTTTTGTATGAACAAACTTTAGTAATTTCTTTTTGTATAAATACTCTTTAAACATTACTTTGTGGTTTGAAACAAACTCTAGACATTACTTCGTTTTGACTCAAGATTTAGACTTTACTTTGTGTTTAAAAAGAAAGTTTAGGCATTACTTTGTGTTTTGAAAGAAAATATAGCCATTACGTTGTGTTTTAAGACAATGTTTGGGCATTATTTTGTGTTATGAAACTTGCATTGGTATTTTTTACTATTATGCTCATCGTATCTGACTATTTATGTTTTGAAGTAGATCTCAATATTTTAAGATTATTATTTTTTTTTTTTAAAGAATAATACCTTTGAAATCACCGTAAGCTATAACCTTTTTTTGGTTAAGTTAGGTAAAGTTAGATTTGGTTAGCATTAATTTCCCACAGTCTTGAAAGTCGGTTCATTCCAAATTCATCAAAAAAACAGGAAAAACATAAATTTTACTTCAGAAGGGAGACAGATGCTATCATAAAAATTAACCAAAACTTTAGGCTTTACTCTGTGTTTTGGAACAAACTTTAAGCGGTGACCTGTATAATCCACCCCGAATATTCCACCAATTAACCTATACATTTGAATTTTATGATTGTGTGCCTTAAGTTTGTTTCATTGTTAGGTTAGGTTAGGTTTTGTGGGGTGAAAAACTGGTGGGTAGGAATTTTCAGGGTGGAATTTACATGGAACCCTTTAAGCATTATTTTGTGTTTTGAAACAAACTTTAGGCACTACTTTGTTAAGCAGTCACCAGGTGTAGACAAAAATAATTGGCTGAATAAATTATTGCTTTTTTTCTTTTCTTTTCAGAGAATGGTAATGACCTTTAGGGTCTCTGAGCTTCAGATGTTACTGGGTTATGCCGGTAAAAACAAGACAGGCCGTAAAAACGAACTTCAGAGCCGGGCCATCGAGATAGTGAGGCTTCGTAATCCGGCCATCCAGGCAAAAATCAAAGATCTGTACAAGAGCATCCAGTATGTGTTATTCTTTCTTTGTTTCTTTCACATATATGTAATCCTTGTGCATTGGGACTGCTGTGGCGCATTGGTTAAAGCACTCGAGTCCTGAAGTGACATCTACTGTTGAACTCACTGCAGGGCGTTAGGAAGGGCATGCGGCCCTGATTCCCAGCTCCAATCTGCCTATGTCCACCCTCATTATGAGGAATATTTACATAGAATGGGAAACAGAAGCAGCAACATATAATCTTTATGACCTGTTTTTCTTATTATTATTATTAAGCAGGCAGTTAAGGTTTTCACTTTGGAAAAAAGTGTTAGTTTTTTATGTCTCAGGTGTCACTGTTAGTCCTCATTTGGGGGTGGACACAAAAGGATAAAAGCAGAGGAATTGGGGCTGCATACCCTTCCTAATGTGAGCTTGATTGAGGATCTGTCACTTCCCGAGTTGAGCATCCTACCTCTGTGCAATGGCAGTCCCTGAAGGAGTGTTAGACTCGTTTTTTAAATACATTATAATATGCCAACTAACAATATTTAAATTGAGTCTAATCATCTGTAAATAATTATATAAAGCACCGTTTTATGTGTCAAAATCAGCTCCCATTTTAATGGGGGTTGACATAGTCGTGTTGGAGCCTGGGGGGAGGATTAAGGCTGGATGCATTCTTAATTCCTCACTGTGCTCTCGAACCAGCATTAGTTACTTCTTGGGTCGAGCACTCTAACCACGGTGCTACCTTGGTAGTTGGACCTTATTACTGTAAAAGTTTTGTAGTCTTTGAGCACGTTATTATCACCATCATTCAGTATTTTCTACAGATGATATCATTTTTATCTGCTTTCTTTTTATTAATAGACTTAGAGCTTTTACTCTGATGATCTAGTGGTGAATTCTGCAATAGACGTGGATTACTTCTTGTAGGAAAACTTAGCTGTAAAGACAAATGTAGAACAACATTTTGGTAGTTACTAGGTATATTTGTGACTTTGGTTATGATTCTGTTCTATACTTCTCTTTATTAGTTAGATAAGGTTAGGTTATGATAGATTAGGTGAGGGCAGATTAGATTGGCTAGGGTAAGGTTAGGTTAAGTTAGGTGAGGTAGAAAATGAAAATGTTAAATGATATATTGTGTCTGTAAGCTTAATTATTCGGCATGATATATCAGGTAAGTATGAACGTTGAGTCTTGTTAGGTAAAAAAAATCATGCACATGTATTTACTAATACAAAGTTTACAGGACAGATATATGTCTAATCTTCCCTAACCTTTAGCTTTTATTAATCTCATGATGCATTTAAATTGGCCATTGAACTCCTAACATATCCCACGTCTTTACCAATTAAATTGGGCAATTAATTTTAGGGCAGTGCTATCCTATAAGTCTAAGCTGATTATTCAACCATTGCTTGGAGATCCATGTTCCACGTGATTAGAAATGGAGCTTGGGCCCCAGATATGAGATAAGTATATAGTCGGGCTCTAGAGCTATCAGTGTCCCTTGCCTCTGCCTTTTATTAGCGACCTTTAACTTGTTGACTCAAAGAAAAGTGGATTTTTTTTTTCTTTATTGAGATTGTTAGGTAAACTAGCATGCTAATGTGCAGTTTTCCTTGTGTCTCTCTTTGCTTAGACTAGAGATGATGTCGTTTGGTGACAGGTCACAAGCTGCAGCAGGTGGGCCAACGGGTATTCATCCCTCACAAAAAGTGCCCATCGGGATCAACGCCATTGCAGGATACACGCAGACGGGGAGCGTTGGCAGCTTAGGTGGTGTCACCTCTACCCTTGGTGGCACTCGTTATTCCACGAGTTCTTCGCAGGTCTCAGCACCTGCTCTCTCCTCGTCAGTGGGGTATACAGCTCTTGCAGGAAACACACACACTTCCAATTACCCAATCAATCCAGATGTTAGAATGAAAAAACTTCCATTTTATGACATACTTGGAGAGCTACTCAAACCATCGTCGTTGGGTAAAGTATTGTTTAGCTTCTACTCTTTGCTGTTTATTTATTAAATCCCTTAACTTGCAGTCTCGAGAGTTTGCAGTGCTATTGTAGGATGCTGTCTATCTCACCATATTTAGTCTATCCTTTACCTGGTTAGGTTAGATTATAGTAGACTACAGATAGTGAGGTAGACTGCATACTATATAATAGCACTGAGTGTGCATACACAGAGTAAAGCTTTTAGAAGTATGACAAAACATGCATATTTGAGGCATTTACTAATATAGCAGGCTATGCACCAAAATGTTTGCTAAGCACCACCTGACACCAACATATAGCTAAACCATTGCCCTATGCGTTCGAAGTAGAAATGTGCTATAAAATAGCTGCAAAAGGGTAGATATTCTGGTAACTATGTGTTCGGCTACCGAGATATCAGTTTTAAAGTTGCAAAACTCTAAATGCATTTTCTGGCTCCTGTAGTTTTGGCACTTATCCCAGTTTTGTATAGTAATAGGTGCCTCGTTTATTTATTTATTTTTATATTTTTAGTAATTCTAATGATATTCATTTTGTATTTCAGCACCTCAGGGTTCAGGCAGATACCAAGAAGCTTCCTTCACCTTCTCACTCACGCCACATCAAGCAAATAAAATTGCCAGTTCGAGAGACCTAAGGCCTGGCAAGCAAGATTACACAATTCAGGTGTGACATTTGACTTTTTTGTATGATAACTTGTCAGGACGTAATAGCAATGCAGATTCTTGGTATGTAAATACCTTCATAATTTTTTTCTTCTTTTCCTGTTGAGTAAGTGGAATAATGTGTCTTAATCGTCAAATCTTTTGGCTTCTCCCGTTAGGGGTCGCCACAGCTGATCATTTTGCCTTACCCCCTGCAGGCTCCTCCTTCACACCACACACCCTCATGTCCTTCCTCAGCACATATAGATCTCTTTGGCCTACCTCTCCCGCTCCTGCTTGCCATTTCCATCTTCGACATCCTTCTCCCAACTTCCCCTCATCCCTCCTCAGCACATGACAAACCAAATCAGTCTCATCTCTCTCACCATGTCCTTAAACCATTCTCTCTTTGTAGACCCCATGATAACCTCAGAAGCATATTCCTAATACAAGAGGCAATAATTCTCTTTTATGTTTCAGGTTCAGATGAGGTTTTGTCTGCTGGAGACTACGTGTGAACAAGAAGACAATTTCCCACCAAATATTGCTGTCAAAATAAATGAAAAAATGTGCCCTTTACCTGTAAGTATCTCGAACATGCCTTGTTTCTCTGCATGTTTTACAAGTTTACTAAATGGGCAGAACGAGGGGAATAGGTATTGTATGTAAAACTGCAAATTACACTGATATATCAAAGTTTTGAATATTCAGAAGTTGCATTAAATTAAAAAGATTTGAAATATACTATTATTAACAAAAGGCCTTAATTTGGAAGACCGAATATAAAATGGCTAGTAAGAACTGTTTCAAATTAGATGGATTTTGTTAAGAAGAGTAACCCCTGGATACTTTATGGTTATTCATGTTTACTAAGCAAGTCTTCTTTGACGTTTCGCAGGTGGTTAATACAAGGGGGGGGATTCCCAGTCCCCTCGCCCCATCCACTTTCAGTCGCCTCTTACGACAGGCAGGGAATACGTTGGGGCTATTCTTTGATGTTGTAGGAGAATGGATAAATTGGCATTGTGTGAGACAAAGATGAAAAAGAGAAATGGCATTTGGTGATGTGACAGTTAGGGTGTCTGGGGTTGAAAGGGGGAGAGCAAGAGAAGGTGTGGCATTATTGCTGAGTGAATGGATGGTAAATAAGGTAGTGGAATGGGAAGAAGTGCCATCTAGGCTGATGTGGGTGAGGGCTAGGAGAGGTAGGGAATGTTGGGCTTTGGTTAGTACGTATGGGCCAGGATGTGAGAGGAGTGAGGAAGAGCGGGATGAATTCTGGAATGATTTAACTAGGTGTGTCGATGGTTTGAGTAGAAGGAACTATGTAGTTGTGTTGGGTGACTTGAATGCCAGAGTGGGTGATGGAGAGGTAGAAGGTGTTGTAGGAAAGTATGGGGTACCAGGTGGGAATGAGAGTGGCGAGAGACTGTTAGATATGTGTGTGGAGCAAGAATTGGTGATAGGTAATAGTTTTTTCAAGAAGTTAATAAATAAGTATACATGGATGAGAGTGGCAAATGGAAGAGTGAAAGAAAGAGCATTGATGGATTATGTGTTGGTAGCAAAGAGCATGATTGGTAGAGTGAAAGATGTGCTTGCATTTAGGGGTGTGGCTGCTTGGATGTCGGATCATATTTTGGTTGAAGCAAAAGTGGTAGGAGCAAAAGAGTGGGGGGGATGAAGAAGTGAAATGGTGAAGGTGGAAGACTTGAAAAAGCCAGAGAAGAGACAGGAATAACAGGACAGGTTGAAAGTGGCATATGACGGGGTGAAAGAAATAGAAGTTGGTGAGTTAGAGAAGGAACGGGGGTTGATGAAAGAAGGTTTTGTGGGACATGCAAGCGATGTGTGTGGAAAGAGGTTTGTTGGAGGTGGCATGAGGAGGGGCAGCGAGTGGTGGAATGAAGGGGTGAAAATGAAAGTGGAAGAGAAAAAGAGGGCTTTTGAGGAATGGCTGCAGTGTAAAAGTAGGGAGAAGTATGAAAGATATATGGAGAAAAATGTGGAAACCAAGTGGAAGGTAGAGGTAGAGAAGAGGTTGTCAAATGTTAGGTGGGGACAGGAATTTAATAGGTCATATGAGGAGAATAAAAAGAAGTTTTGGAAAGAAGTGAAGAGAGTAAGGAAGGGTGGATCGAGGATGGAAGAGACAAAGAAAGATGTGAATGGACAGATGTTAAGAGGGAACGATGAAAGGAAAAGATGGGCAGAATACTCTGAGTGCTTTCTGAATGTAGAGGAAGATAGAAAGGCAGCTATAGTGGCAGTGGGGGGTGTTCAAGTGCCAGGAATGGGAGAGGAAAATGAAAGACAGATTACAAGAGAGGAGGTGAAAAGGGCATTGTATGAAGCGAAAGCAGGTAAAGCACCTGGATTGGATTGTGTGAGAGCAGAGATATTGAAAGAAGGGGGTGTGACTGCATTGGAATGGTTAGTGAGAGTGTTTAATATATGCTTTATGTTGTCAATGGTGCCAGTGGAATGGGTGATTGCTTGTATAGTGCCTCTATACAAAGGTAAGGGAGATATGTATGAATGCATAATTTTAGAGGTATAAGTTTGTTGAGTGTGGTAGGAAAAGTGTATGGTAGAATACTGATTAATAGGAAAGGGATAAAACAGAAAATGTGATCGTGGAAGTGCAAAGTGGTTTTAGGAGAGGTAAAGTTTGTATAGATCAGATTTTTATAGTTAGGCAGTTATGTGAGAAATATTTAGCAAAGGGTAAGGATGTATAGTTTCCATTTTTGGATCTTGAGAAAGCGTATGATAGAGAGGCAATGTGGAATGTTTTGAGGTTATATGGAATTGATGGTACACTGTTGCATGCAGTGAAGAGTTTGTATTAGGGCAGTAGAGCTTGTGTTAGGGTAGGGAATGAAGTGAGTGAGTGGTGTCCAGTGAGTGTGGGACTGAGACAGGGATGTGTGATGTCGCCATGGCTGTTCAATTTGTATATTGATGGAGTCTTAAGAGAGGTGAATGAGCGAGTGCGTGGTCGAGGTTTGAGAATGGTAGATGGGGATGATAACGAGTGGGAGCTGAATCAGTTACTGTTTGCAGATGATACTGTGGTGGTGGCAGATTCAGAGAAGAATCTGTGTCAGTTAGTGTCAGAATTTGGAATGGTGTGTGAGAGAAGGAAGTTGCGGGTGAATGTGGGAAAGAGTAAGGTTATGAGGTGTAGAAGAAATGAGGATGGTGCTGGATTCAATGTTATGTTGAATGGAGAGACACTTGAGGAAGTTTAAGTATTTAGGCTCGATTATAGCTGCAAATGGTGGAGTGGAAGCAGATGTGTGTCACAGAGTGAATGAAGGATTTAAAGTGTTGGGTGCTTTGAAAGGAGTGATGAAGAATAGAGGGTTGGAAATGAATGTTAAAAAAGTTTTGTATGAGAAAGTGGTTGTGCCAACTGTGATGTATGGATCAGAGTTATGGGGTATGAAAGTAAGTGAGAGACGGAAACTGAATGTGTTTGAGATGAAATGCCTGAGGAGTATGATTGGTGTATCTCGATTGGATAGGGTTAGGAATGAAGTGGTGAGAGCAAGAACGGATGTGAGGAGAGAATTTGCAGACAGAGTAGATATGAATGTTCTGAGATGGTTTGGGCATGTGGAAAGGATGGATGATGAAAGACTGCTGAAAAAGGTGATGAATGCGAGAGTTGATGGGAGAAATGCTAGAGGGAGGCCTAGGTTTGGGTGGATGGATGGAGTAAGGAGAGCCCTAAATGATAGGAGGATGGATGCGAGGGAAGCAAGTGAGTGTGCTAGGAATAGGAATGAGTGGCGAGCGATTGTAACTCTGCTCTGATGGGCATCTGCTGTTACCACAATGCTGCATCTTACAGAGGTAGCCCTGTGGTAGGGGCAGTTGGCAGTTATGAAGCGACACTGGTTGTGGAAGAGTCGGGAGGATGGGCTGTGGCACTCCAGCAGTGCCATCTGAACGGTCGCTAGCTCTCTCGTCATTGCCCATAGAGCAAAGTAATCCCCTTAGTGTTTCTTTTTTTTTATGTCGGCTACCCTCCAATTGGGGGAGACATCCAAGGTAGATAGATAGACTAAGCAAGTCACCTTATGTCATGTAACATATCCCAACCCAGTGCAACAGAATCTAACCTAACTTAATATAATGTAACCAATCTTTAACCAAGCTTATCCCAACTTTACCCTACCCAACCCAACCCTAATTTAACCTAACTTACCTAACAGGGCCTAGTCCTCCATATCTCTGTATTTTAACTATTTTAAGTCTGTCGTTTTCCTTTGTATGATATTACCTCATCTCTGCCTTGTCCTTAACCTTTTTCTTTTCTTTCATCTTGGTGTTTTCTTGTGCCCGGGCCTTTATCAATTAGGGCAGTTTTTGCCTGTCCCGGCGTCGCACTCATAAAAAAAAATAAGCTTATTAAGTTATTTAACTTTGCGTGGGGTTCTAGGGGCTACTCATCTTTACGAGGTCCGTGAAGATTTCTTTTAAAAAATGTACTTATTACCTCACCTAAATATTTGGCACTGTCTCCACAGACTCCAATACCAACAAACAAACCAGGTGTAGAACCCAAAAGACCTTCGAGATCGGTTAATATAACGGCTCTTTGTCGTATATCTCCAACTGTCACAAATCGTATTCAGGTAAGCGGCTCTGAATATGTACGTGCAGGTATAAAATTTGCATAATGATATCACCGCTGTAGCACAGTGTTTGGAGCTCTCTAGTTGGGAAGGGATAAATTTGTTCAAGCCCACCATTGGACGCTAGCAAGTTTAGTTGGCATTTTGATATCGCTGGTAGTGTAGTCATTAAGAGCTCTCGACTCGAGAAGTTACAATCCATATTTGAGCCCACTGTGGGGCATCATGCCCTAATTCCCCAGCCACACTTTGTGTCCACCCCCATAATTGAGATTGATAGTAACACATAAAACAGCAAATTACAACATGGACTTTTATATACCAGCATTTTTTGCATTCATTAATTTTTACCTTGTTTTTAGGTATCGTGGGCATCAGAATATGGTCGATGCTATGTTATTTCTGTTTACCTTGTCCAAAAGTTAACTTCGGAAGATTTATTGCAAAGACTCAAAAATAAAGGAGCAAAAATAGCTGATTTCACCCGATCTCTGAGTAAGTAGCCTATAATTATGACTTCATTTATTATTTTTCATTATTATTATTATTTTCATCATTATTTTGATTTTTATCATAAGCCAAGCAACAAGTCTGTAGTCAAAGGTTTTATTATTATTATCATCATCATAAGCCAAGCAGCGAGCCCAGCTGGAAAAAGTCAAAGGCTCAGTTATTATTATTATTATAATTATTATTATTATTATTATTATTATTATTATTATTATTATTATTATTATTATTATTATAAGCTAAATAACAAGCCCAGCTGGAAAAGAGTCAAAGCCTAAAACCCTGATTGCTCCAGAAGGGGAAGCAATTTGGTAAGGAAATGGAGAATGTAAAATAACATCAAAATTATATAAAATCATACGAGTCAATATTGCAATACTGTCATTATGCCAATATAATTGAAAGTTCAGCATCAAAGTCTCTGTAATAATAATTATGTGATTGTTGACGTTTAACCGCCATCATTTTAATAATTTCTTTACTTGTGGCATAGTGGTAGCAAATGGCGCTGGTAATGTACTGAACCTATGTTCAATCCTGGGACTTTGTTAGATTATCTCTCAGTGTCTCGTGTCGTTATCAATTAAATTGGACAATTAATTGGGGGTTGGTAATTTTCTATAGATTATCTGATTATTCAACCATTGCTGGGCAATCACTAGATCCACATGAATGGAGATGGGGGCTTTAACTTTTTGAACTGATGTTTTGTTCTTTTTCATTACAGTTAAACAGAAGCTGCAAGAAGACGCCGATTGTGAAATAGCCACCACATCATTGCGATGTTCACTCATGTGCCCTCTAGGAAAAATGCGCATGTTGCTTCCTTGTCGTGCCAGTACCTGCGACCATCTTCAGTGTTTTGATGCCTCGCTCTATTTACAAATGAATGAGCGCAAACCAACGTGGACGTGTCCTGTCTGTGATAAACCTTCTCTCTATGATAATTTGGTTATAGATGGGTGAGTTCGCTTATTCTTACTCGTATTTTCCATGTTTAAGCACCCTAGCTACCAATATCCAAGATGAATATCACTACAGAATGGTTTTTTATAATTTAGAAATGCAGTCATGTGTAATGTACTTGAAGGTTTTCAATATATTTACAGGAGCTTCCCTATTTACAAACAGCCGAGTTACGAACATGCACTGATATCTAGTATCTCCTGCAGTGCTGCTTGATTCCAAACCAACAGAATTTGTCTATCCTTTGGAGCTAATCAGTAGCCTTGAGAGGGGAGAAGTATGAACTGGCCTAGTCACTTTTTCCTTATCTTTAGCTCAGGCAAACAGCAAGCTTGCTCCTTTGAATGGGTAGTTGCTTGTGAATTTGGAAGGAAGTATATGAACAGAAGTTAAAGAAAATAAAAAATTCTATGCACCTATGTTTACATTTGGTTTGGATAGCAGGCTCTTGAAATAAGAACCTTACCCACTTACCCTGTGTTGACCCAAGCAGGGTAGTGGTGGGGGGTTTGTGGCAACCTTTTATCCCCAAGAAGCTAAGAAAAACGATTGAGGTATATTATCTCCTGTGGCATGTGTGATTGACACAGCGATCCCTCTTACAAGGGAGATTGCAACTAATGTATACATGTGTGTGCGTGTATGTATAAATTTTGCTCTGATGTCATATACAGCTTATGCCTGTCAGAGATTTTGTGTTTGAATTAAAGGTCTTATTAAGAAATGGCTCTCAGTTTCTCTTGTAATTTGATGTTCAAGCAAGGTGGGAAAAGCAGGACTTCCAGTTTCTGGATCTTTTAAAGATGCGTAACCCCCAGTACCCAATTAACGTGTATATTGTTAGGTTAGGTTAAGTTAGATGACTTGCCTTATAAAAGTGCATAACCCTTAAGGACACAATCGTGTGTGCCTTCAGCACCTCATGCACTCTCTAAGGATGGGTTGATCTTAGGATCGGCTGTGATGTTCATTAGCGACTCTTGGCTGTACGGCCAAGCAGCTCAGTGAATATAACCAACAACCCTGTAGCACCCTGTGGTTTCTCTTTAAGAGATTTCCAAATCTCATTTTCCTTTGGTGGTTTAATATCATTGTTGGTGTCATTTATTGTTCTCCTCTCTATTGTTTTTCAGGTATTTTCAAGAGGTGCTTCAAGAGAACTCGATCTGTAATGAAGTTACTTTACAGAAAGATGGACATTGGACGCCACTGATGCCAAAGAAAGAACAGAAAGAACCACAAGTTGAAAAACGTAAACCAGAAGTTGCTGTTGAGACCCTCAGTGATGACAGTGATGATGGAGATGAGGACGATGGTTAGTTTTCTTTTTCGTATTGCAGTACTGCATGTGTTATGTATAATAAATCTAGATTATAATCTGTACTCTAATGAATTCTTTGGGGACTGCGGTAGTGCAGCAGTTAGAGCGTTCAACTCGGAAGCGACAAACTCGCATTTGAGCCAACCACAGGGCTTTAGCATGGCAGCCTTAATTCCCCAGTTCCACTCTGTTAGTGTCCATCCCTGTAACTGGTACTAAGAATGACTCATAAATTAAGTTTTTTATTTCTATTTGAAGTAAGAAAACTTTAGTAGTCATATGGGTAGTGACAGAAATTCAGATTTATTTTTACTTATGCAGAACCTATATTAGAAAACCCAGTCGCAAGAAAAGTACATTACCTTTTAGTGAGGCATTATAAACGTTTAAGAATGTAATTTAGCAGTACCTGTAGTAGGAAAAGCCAGTAGAAAGAAGAAAAGTATATTACCTTTTAATGAGGGGAAAAAACATTGAGGAATTTACTTACTTTTGCAGCACTTGAAGTAGAAAAAGTCAGTGGCAAGAAGAAAAATAAATTACTTATTAGTAAGAAAAAAATACATTTTAAGAATTTATATATTTTGTAGCCTTTTGTAGCATCACACCTGTTGTTGAAGTCTGCGGCAAGAAGAAAAGTATATTACTTTTTAGTGAAGAGGAAAAAACATTAAAGAATGTATTTGCTTATGCAGCACCCGTAGTAGAAGTCCTTAACGAGGAGAAAAGCAAATTACTTTTAATTGAGGAAAAGAGAAATCAAAGAATTCATTTATTTTTCCAGCACCTATTGTAAAAGTCAGCAATAAGAAAGCAATAAATTATCTCTTAGTGTGGGGGAAAAATTATCTATGAGTGTATTTACATTTGCAACTCCTGTGATTTGATTTTGCAGCATTTATACTTAATGCTGTCAGTAAGAAGAATAAAAGTAAACTACTTTTTGGTGAGGGGGGAAGAAAATGAAAGAACGTATTTACTTTTACAGCACCCGTCGTAGAAGAAGTCAGCAACAAGAAGAAAAGTAACCCAGAGCCGGAAATCATTACCCTCGACAGCGACGACGACGGAGACGTGGGTCCTCCGCCTGCCAAGAAGCCCAATAATGGGCAAGCATCACCTGCCCCTGCCTCAACCACAAATACCAGTAGCAGTAACATTGGTGCAGCAACCCACGCTTCAGCCACCCAGGAATCGGGTAAGTGACAGATATTCATCTCTATTATGTTGGGAATGTTTTTATGTATTGGTCGTAGTGGTTAGGGCGTATCTGTAGTAGCAGTATTATTGGTATTCATTTACATCTGTTTTGACCTATTTTGACCAGTTTCGACTCATTTTGACCCTTTCGTATACCAAGCTCTTCCGTATTTACAGGAATTAGTTGTTCTTAATGTGAATAAATGATTCACGTGAGGCTGCAACTCTAGGCTTTCATTGGATCGTTCTTTGTTGCTGTTTTGATGCATTTACTCCTGAGTTTGTTAGTTATGCTTCTAAGTCTCAATGTTCTTTATTTGCATATATATATATATATATATATATATATATATATATATATATATATATATATATATATATATATATATATATATATATATATATATATATATATATATATATATATATATATATATATATATATATATATATATATATATATATATATATATATATATATATATATATATATATATATATATATATATATATATATATATATATATATATATATATATATATATATATATATATATATATATATATATATATATATATATATATATATATATATATATATATATATATATATATATATATATATATATATATATATATATATATATATATATATGTGTGTGTGTGTGTGTGTGTGTGAACTATGTTTTTATTGGTTATTTTTTTCCTAAGGTTGAATTTTTTTTTTTTGGTTATAGGTGATCACAGAGGATAGGGTAGGCTTCCTTCCATTTTATTTCTTTGTTGTTTGTTTCAGTTGTGTTATAGTAGCTTCTATTGGTTCTAGCATCACGAAGAAAACTGAATGCAACTGTACAGTAGGCTCACTTAGTATGCAGTTAGGCCTATAAACACCAGTAAAAAAAAAAAAAAAATTTTTTAATCATTTGAAAATGCATTATAGCATGTAATGTGAAGAGAAGAAGACCATGTGTGTTAGAGGGTAATGAATATGGAGGTGGAGGGAAGGAGAGGAAGAAGAATGCTAAGGGTCTGATTTAAGGATAAAATAGGATATATTATGCATAATAAGGTGCTAAGGAAACAGGATGTGCTGGACAGGAAAAGTTGGGAAAGGCTAGCAAGGAACAGCATACCCATATAAAAATAAGTTGAAGCTGAAGACAAAAAAAAAGATAAAAATGCAATATATCAACTACTGTTTTGTTATTGCATAGATTTTAAATTGTATTGGTTAAACTTTTCAGTACAATACAGTAATCTAGGCTTTATGTAACATATACAGGAGGTTTGGAATAGGATATACGCAATGTACATGCACACTTATCATTATTCTAGGAGACCGCAGTAGTGCAGTGGTTAGAGCACTTAAGCCAGAAAGTGACTAACCCGTGGAGCTCTTGACAGGGCATTGGAAAGGGCATCCAGCCTTAATTCCTTAGCTCCAACCTCTATCCACCCCCAATTGAGCGGGGATCAGTTATGTCTCATAAAGCAGTGCATAAGTAGGATAGAAATGCGATATACGTTACCTGTCTCTGTCTACCCCTATTTTAATGGGGACTAATCGGGCCTTAGAATGGTGCATAAGTAGGACAGAAATGAGAAATGTGTAATTTACTTTGCTAATCTCTGCATCTCCAAGTGCTGATGTTTATTCTATTAAATCTTTCTTCATTATTGTTTATATTTGATTACAACATTGATTATAACATGCTTGTCCCTTCTCTTGATTTTTTGTTAACTGTGAATCATTTTGTATTTTGTAATGATATACAGTACACTAGTTAACTGTAAGTTTTTAGCAGCTTTGACTTGATATAATGTTAGGCAGATTTCAACGTCATCTGCTTGAATATTAACTGCAAAATGAAAAATTTCCCAATAGGGACAACTGTTTTTATACAACTTAGCCTAACGTAGGGCAATTGTCTTTCTAGTAGGTGACACTCGGGTAATTGTCCGTTGGGCAGTATTCCATTTTTGGTAATTTTCCATTGGGCAGTTGACAATCTGGCAGTTATATGTAGGACACTCGTCAGTTGGGTAGTTGTCAGGATACCGTTTACCAAAGGTTGATGTATTGTATGAATAAATTAGTGGATCATTAACTATACTGACCTACCAAAGAAATTAATAACCCATGGCTCCTTGACACTTATTACATAATTGAGAATTTTGTCTTGTAAAGTCCTTGCGGTTGTTTGTTGGAAAGGATACAGAATCTTACTTCCTCAGCCACATTCTTTCTGTGTCCACCCTCAACTTGAATGGGAGTTAATAGTGACATGGAAAACATAAACAAACAGGAAACCAGAAATATTTGAGAAGTAAGTAACTTACTGCTTACACTTTAACCATTCTTTAGAAACATGGATGATGTTGAAACTAGCACATACTGGCACAGTTGTAGTGAATGAATCTGTCAATATATTGGCCCCCAAGTTGTGTCCTGGCCAGGGATTGGATTAACTTTTACTGTCTCATGTTGTTAATGATGAAATTGGGCAATTAATTTGGGGTGGGCAGTGGTTTTCCATAGGCCCACGGGATTATTCAGCTGTTGCCTGGTAGTCACTGCATCCGTGTGATTAGAGAGGGGGTTTGGGCCCCGGCTGTGTGGTGAGTGTATAGGCGGGCTGTAGTGCTATCTCTCACCCTTGCCTCTGCCATTCATTAGAGACCTATAACCTTTAAGAATTGAGGAGGTGAATGTAGCAATCTCTTAGTTTTATTAGAAGATATTATTGCCATGAATTACATTGCAGGAGTTATAATATCACACCTCTAAGGTGAACACAAATGTACTATGTTTGATATCAGAAGCCACAACCAGGCCATATTCTCGTTTCAGACCAATCATGTTTTTGTATAAAATTACCTTTAAGCATTCTCATTCTTGTCTTTCAAGCTGGATTTATTCTATATGTATTTGAGAGGAGAATCAAGATCACCTTTATGTTTCCCTGCATGTCGGAAAAGTTAATTAAATAAGTCAGAGCAAAGAGACTGGTAATCCTCTCCATGTATTTTCCTCTCACAAAGAGTCTAAGTTTCTTTGCTTTGACTGAGCCAACCCCCTAATAAGGGGAATTATGGCTTCATATATAGCATAACCTCATACTGTGTCGCTGTTAGTCCCCATTATGGGTGTGGACACAGACATCGTTGGGCTGGGGAATTAAGGCTGGATGCAGAGAACATATCTTCTCATATCAGTTTTGGCAAAATTTATTCTGAGCTTGCTATATTAGGTACATTAATATTTTGCAGAGAACATTTTTCCAACATCAGTTTTCATCAGATATAAAACTTTATATTGAGCTTACTAGTATAGGTACATTACTATAATTTTGCATGAGTATTTGGTATTGTGTCTGATATTCTTGCATTATCTTTTGGTGTGTGCAAACTTTCATATTGCCTGTCAGGCACAGTAGTATTGTCTTCAATTCTTTGACCTCTTCCCTGGGATTATAAAATTATCTCGTTTTTGCCCATCTGACATTTTTTGTCAAGGATGATATATCTTCTCAAAAACTTACCATGTAAAATTACGCTTTGAATAAATATTCTCTTCCATTCCACCTGACAAAATATTAAGTTTTTACTTGTGTGACATTTATCATCAAGGACAAAAAATATCCTCAAAAATTTACCATATAAAATTAGGCTTTGTGCAAGTATTTTCATTCATTCTGCCTCTCTCTGAGCCTCCCTATGGCAGATATGAGTATTTTCATGTCAATTTTGTGTCCGCCAAAGGCACTTACAGTATCTCAGTAACAGGTGAAGTACTGTATATCACAAATAACCCTTCACGATTTTTTTTTCAATTCTATAAAACTTCTTCAAGTAATGGGGAGACGTATCAAAAATTACTTTTCTTGGTTTTCCCCCATAATTTGCATAGATTTGCAAAGTTTTTTGGAAAAACGTTTTCTGGGGAAGAGTTTAATATTACTGTATTAGAGATTTGCACATACAAATGGAGCTGGATTGGATTTGAGTTCAAGGACAGCTTCCTCCCTTCATAATTGCCTCCAAAACAAGTATGATTATTTATCATAATTATAATGGTAATATTATTTTTTTTGTTCAGTGATAGGCTGCCTAATATAACTTGACCTATTCTAACCTAACCTAGCCTTGAAGATAACTAAAATATGAAAAGTATACCATTATAATTATGATAGTGTTATTTAACTGTACCAAGCCTAATCTAACTATATCTTGAGGATAAAAACAGATGAAAAATGTACCATCAAAGTATGATAAATGATAGTACTTGTTTTTGGGGCAATTGTCTGGGGAATAGTTTTCCCGGAGGCAGCTGCCCATACCCCATGGATTTGTTAAAGAGTTATGTGCTGCTAAGATTGTAAGAGAATTTATTAAAGTAATTATTGTATCTCTTCTTCTGGTATTTAGCTTCAATTATACCTTTTCTTATAATTATTTTGACTATGAAGGGAAAACGGAAAACAGCGGAGTTAATTATTAGCTTGTGAGTATTTTTGTTTACTCATTTTCAGAAGTAACAGATATACAGAACAAGGAAGCTATAGTATGTGTACAGTAACGTCACGCTATATCGCGATCACATACTGCGAATTCAGTGCATTGCATTTTTTTTTTTTTTTTTGGCGAGTGTGTTTTTTTTTTTTTTTTTCCCACACCAGGACAGGCCAAAAAATAATAAAATAAAACAGCCTTTATTGGGCTTGGGCACAAAGACTACATAAAGTAAAGAGAAACAGAAATGGAGAGTGTAATAACCTGTCAAATTTGAAAGGATTATAAAAGATGTGTAATGAATATCCCAGAATATTCAATGTAGCTGTAGGCATAGAAAAAGAACCGTAACTGAAGGAAGAGTTAACATCGAACTGTCCTGGACAGACCTATTTAAGTTCAAGAAACCTTCAGCTGTAGTATGGCAACGGGTGGCACGAGGATGCAAACGTTTTACCACCTCCGTATCAGCTGATGCACCCTCGCACGCTATTTCCCTGATGATATTATATCGAAAGTTTGTTTTCTGTTTGTTCTTAATGCTTTTTTCAATTCTCTTCATAATATTCGATCGCATAAATCAGTAGAAGAGGAGGAGGATGCAGGAGAACGAACCTCTAACCAAAACGTTTCATCGCTTCCGTATCAGCTGATGCTTATCACTATTCAGGCACAATATCTTACTCATAAGATATTTATTTACTCACCCTATTTGTGGTTTATCTAATTTTCAAGGTCATAGTATTATTAATATTCCTTGATTCTAAACATTATTCTATCTTGTTTACATATCGACCATGCTGCATGAAATCTTAACTTTAACAAAGTCAGTTGAGAGAAAAAGAAAACTATACAATTCGTTACAAAGAAAACATATATGGTACTGTACATGTGAAACTTAAATGAAATATATATATTCTCTACATGCTATTTCCCTAACGATATTATATCGAAAGTTTGTTTGCTGTTTGTTCTTTATGCTTTTTTCAATTCTCTTCATATTATTCGATCGCATTAAGCAGTAGAAGAGGAGGAGGATGCAGGAGAACGAACCTCTATCTGCAAACGTTTTGGCGCTTCTGTATCAGCTGATACACCCCCGCACGCTATTACCCTGACGATATTATATTGAAAGTTTGTTTGCTGTTTGTTCTTAATGCTTTTTTTCAATTCTCCTCATAATATTCGATCGCATTAAGCGGTAGAAGAGGAGGAGGACTCGGGAGAACGAACCTCTACCTGCAAACGTTTTGGCACTTCCGTTTCAGCTGATATACCCTCGCACGCTATTTCCCGGAAGATAGTATATCGCAAGTTTGTTTGCTGTTTGTTCTTAATGCTTTTTTTCAATTCTCTTCATAATATTCGATTGCATTAAGCGGTAGAAGAGGAGGAGGGTGTGGGAGAACGAACTCTAACCAAAACGTTTTGCCGCTTCCGTATCCGCTGATGCCTATCACTATTCTGGCACAATATCTTACTCATAAAATATTTATATACTCACCCTATTTGGGGTTTATCTAATTTTCAAGATTGTAGTATTATTAATATTCCTTGGTTGTAAACTGTATTCTATCTTCTTTACATATTGACCATGCTGCACGAAATCTTAACGTAAACAGAGTCAGCTGAGAGATAAAGAAAACCTATACAATTTGTTACATAGAAAACGTATATGGTACTGTACATGGGAACCTTAAATGAAATATATATATTCTCTACGTGCTCTTTCCCTGACGATATTATATCGAAAGTTTGATTGCTGTTTGTTCTTAATGTTTTTTTCCAATTCTCTTCATAATATTCGATTGCATTAAGCGGTAGAAGAGGAGGAGGATGCGGGAGAACGAACCTCTATGCAAACATTTTGGCGCTTCCGTATCAGCTGATACATCCTCACACGCTATTACCCTGACGATTTTGTATCGAAAGTTTGTTTGCTGTTTGTTCTTAATGCTTTTTTCAATTCTCTTCATAATATTCGATTGCATTAAGCGGTAGAAGAGGAGGAGGATGCGGGAGAACGAGCCTCTATCTGCGAACGTTTTGGCGCTTCCGTATCAGCTGATATACCCTCGCATGCTATTTACCTGACGATATTATATTGCAACTTTGTTTGCTGTTTGTTCATAATGCTTTTTTCAATTCTCTTCATAATGTTCGATCGCATTAAGCAGTACAAGAGGAGGAAGATGTGGGAGAACGAACCTCTAACCAAAACGTTTTGCCACTTCCGTATCAGCTGATGCTTATCACTCTTCTGGCACAATATCTTACTCATAAAATATATATTTACTCACCCTATTTCGGGTTTATCTTATTTTCAAGATTATAGTATTATTTATATTCCTTGGTTGAAAACATTATTCTATCTTCTTTACATATTGACCATGCTGCACGAAGTCTTAATGTAAACAAAGTCAGCTGAGAGAAAAAGAAAATGTATACAATTTCGTCACAAAGAAAATGTATGTCATACTGTACATGGGAAACTTAAATGAAATATATATATTCTTTACACGCTATTTCCCTAACGATATTATATCGAAAGTTTGTTTGCTGTTTGTTCTAATGCCTTTTTCAATCTTCATAATATCACGTTCATATAAATTTATGCTTGCGCGCTGTTATTAATAAAGTAAAGGGTGGTTTGTTTACAGTACAGGGAGGTTTAATACAGTAAAGGTAAAAATAAATGTAAAATACCTATAATAAATATGGTGCTCTTACTTCACGGATTTTCTCCTATCACGGCGGGTTCCGGAACCGAACCCCCGCGATAAACGAGGGAGCACTATATATATATATATATATATATATATATATATATATATATATATATATATATATATATATATATATATGTACAATTGAAAAGAACAGTAAGCAACTCTAAGAATGGAAATTTCATGGTGTCTCATTGTATATATAGCTTCTTTGTTCTTTAAATCCGTTACCTCTGAAGATGAGTAGGGAAATGTACTCGTAAGCACTAAGGTATTCGGTTGTTTCCCTGTTTCCCCTTTAAGTCAAAATAATTATATTTAGAACATTCATATGCTTTTTGTGAAATAGATATAGCTTGTCTTAAATAGTATTATGTTAATTTTCTTTCATAAAAGATTAATCACAATATTCCCTGATAATTATAATAATATAGATTTGAATGGAGCCATATTTAAGTAATTTTTAGGCTACTAAACTGTGGATTCGTGCATTGTTAATTTATAGGTCCCAGGTTTAAATTCCCACATTAAAAGGTAAAATTCAAAAACACAATATTATTTCCTTCACACTTGCTGATTACAATAACTAGAAATTAGAATGCAGAATGTTACATGTCCTGCAGACAGGGAATTAGGTATTAGGGTGATGATAGGGCATCTCTGGATATATACTCGTATTGCATGGCTAAGCACAGGTAATCACGTAGGAGGCTGATACCACATTTGAATAAATCTTAGGCCACACTTTTATGGGCTCGTGTATTATATCGGTCTAGGATTTGAATCCCCGCAGAAGAGAAAAATTAGAATAAGTAATATTTTTTTTTTCCCATAAATTATGCCCTCTCCGATTAGGATCAGTTGGGTAGCAGTGACCAATGGAAGAAAAAATGGAGTGTACAAAATATTGAAACTCACTTCCATATCTCTATACTGTATTTGAAGGCTTTTTTTCACAATCACACTTATGCTCACCATTCGTAGTGAACTAGATCAAGCTGTTTGCCATCCTATGGGTTCACTGTTAATCCCCATTCGAATGGTGTGAACACATTCAGGTTGAAGCTGGGAAATTGAGGCTGGATGCACTTCCTAATTCTCCCTGGTGGGCTCCAACACGGGTTTGTCCTTTCACAAGTTGAGTGCTTTAACCACTGTGCTACTGCGCTTCCTTGATAATAATTATAATGATGTTCTTTCCTGTTTTATGTGGCACTATTAATCCCCATCAGTATGGGGATAGAAGCACAGAGCTGAGGATTTTAGGCTGTTGATTCCTTTTTTAGCACCCTACAGTGGGATCAAACATGGGTTTATCATTTCCCGATTTAATTGCTCTAACCGCTCCGCTACTGCCGTCTCCTTTGCCTATTGGCTTCTATATGAAATTTGGAAATTCTTATCATTTATCAGTCAGTAAAAGTACTCATAATAAATTTGCATAATATCTGATCAACTTGGGTTCACAGCAGTAATCATAAAATAGCTATTAAATTTTGTTATTTTTTTTATAATTTTTTTTACATGACAATGTCCTTGCGAATTAAGCAAGGTGACCACAACAGGAACAGAAAAGCCCTCAATTTTTTTGTAATCTCTCATGCCTTGTGCTATTTTGTATCACTCTTAATCCCTACTAGAATGGGGGTGCACATGCATCTAACTTGTGTTATTTGCCATTTTATGTGTCAGTACTATCCCCCATTCAAATGGGGGTGGATATGCTGCTTAGTCTCGTGTTTATTGCTATTTAATGTGTCATTATTAATTCCCATTCGAATGGGAGTTGACACACACACGGCTCAGTCTCATCTGTATTGTCAATTGTGATAAGATGAAATTTAAGGATGAGTGGATATACAGCCTCCTGATCTCCTCTCTCATTGGTTGTTATCTTTGACAATTAGAGAATCCTCTTCTCTGCCAATCCAGTGTAGCCGTGGTAGCGCAGCGGTTAGAGGACTCAACTCAGGAAGGAACAAACCTGTGATTGAGCCAACTGCAGGGTGTTAGGAAGGGCATCCAGCCTTTATTCCCCAGGTCCAATGTGTCTGCGCCTTCCCTCATGATGGTATTAACACGGCAAAAAACACTCTATTGCAGTCTATAAAATACAAGTGAATTTTTCATATGACACTTCTTGCATTAGAGCTATTGTGGTGAAACTATAACAGAATACCAAGGCAGTGGAATCTTATCCTATCCTATCCAATCTCCTCTTTTTTTTATTTATTTTGAATTTTTTTCTCAAAATTAAAATAATATCAATCCAGAATTAATAGAAACTACTTAGTCTATATTTTGGCTATATCATAAGAGTCGTCACCTTTATCGTTTTGGCTTAATTTTAAAACTTTTTCATCCCTATACTGATTTTTGCTGAAATGCTTGCCATAATGTGGCCATTGTTTTCATTTTTTTTTCTCAAAATTAACAAAAATCTGTCAATAATTTAAAGAAATTATTGCTTAACTCACCTAACTCCCTATATCATATAAGTCATTGCAACAGTCGTATATATAATTTGATTCCTATCTTACAGATGTTAACTACCAAGTTCACTTTTACCATTGCCTAAGTGGTCATTACGAGTTTATTTTACTCAAAAAGCAAATTTATTCATGCACTAAGTCTGATTCCTTTATCAACAGGGCCGGCCTTAAGCCAATTGGAGTCATCAGTATCCATTACAGATATTTTTGTTAATGTAATACTGTATATTTTACAATTATCAGTAATAGTGAGTGTTTGTAATATATATATATATATATATATATATATATATATATATATATATATATATATATATATATATATATATATATATATATATATATATATATATATATATATATATATATATATATTACAAACACTCACTATATATATATATATATATATATATATATATATATATATATATATATATATATATATATATATATATATATATATATATATATATATATATATATATATATATATATATATATATATATATATATATATATATATATACGTGTTTATCATAATTAAATATCACCAAAGGTCTTGGCTTTTCCCACCATTTGTTGCCACAGTGGATCAATCGTCTCCATATCGCCCTGCTCCTTGTGTCTTTTCTCCATCATAACACACACCCTCACGTCACCACATCCATAAACCTCCTCTTTGGCAAACTTCTTCCTATGAAACTTTTGTTGGAAGGGACTTTTAACCTCATCATCCTTCTCTCAACATACCCCTCCTCACATCCTTCCTTGACACATCCCAAACCATCTTTATCTCTCATTATATCCCTAAACTGTCCTACCTGAACTGTCTTTGTAATATAAGCATGCATTATCCTTTACAGCCTTGTTACATCCAAACCTTATTAGATTTATAAAAAAATAAATTTTTCGGATTATTTACTATATTTTTGTTATGTATTTACAAAATACTTTTATTTTGTAATTTCTGTATGCAGTGTATAACTCTCACTTTATGAACAGCAGTCAAGATTTATGGTAGACATTTTTGCGTTTCATTTATTAAATACTTACGCAGTGGGACTGCAGAGCATAGCATTACTTTTATGACCAGTTTAAAAAAGGAATCTTATATAACTGGGGTCATAATATTTTGTCCAAATATCAAAAGTGAACTTTCCGGGATATAAATAGGGCAATCAAATTCTGTCAGACTATCAAGAGTGAACTCTAATTAGGGCTATAAATTTGTCTAAATTTCAAAAGTGAAATTTCTCATATATAAACATGGTTACAATATTCTGTTTATTAATAGTGAACTTTCTGTAATATAAACGAAAGTTAGCGTGAGTGTAATATAAATGGGATCATGATATTTCTTCTATATATCGAGAGTAAACTTCCCGTAATGTAAACGGGGTTATAAAATTTTTTAAATATCAAAAGTAAATTTAGATGTACAGTTATGCAAACGGGGTTATAAGATTCTGTTTAAATATCATAAGTGAACTTTCTGTAACAAAAATAGAATTATAATATCCTGTTTTATATATCAATAGTGAATGTTATTGTAATATAATGAGGACTATATTGTCTAAATATTAAAATTAACTTTCCGTAATATAAACGCGGTCATAAAATTAAAATACCTAAAGTGAATGTAGATGTAATATAAACAGGGCTATAAAATTTTGCCTAAATATCAAAATTGAAGTTTCTGTGATATAAATGGGGGTTATAAAATTCTGTTTAAATATCAATAGTGAACGTATCAATTTCTGAACTGAAATTTCTGTTCTGTAAGTTGAGTTGTAAAATTCTATCTAAAGATCAAAAGTGAACATAGGTTTAATGTAAATTAGGTTATAAAACTCTGTCTAAATATCAAAATTGAACTTAGGTGTATTGTAAATTGGGTCATAAAATTCCGTCTAAATATCCAAAGTAAACTTATTGTAATATAAATGGGCCATTGATATCCGTCTATATGGGAAAAGAGAAATTAGATGTAATATAAATAGGTCTTAAACTTGTTTAAATATTAAAGAGTGAATTTAAGTGTAATATAAATGGACCTTAAACTTATGTCTAAATATCAGAAGTACTCTTATTTGTAATATAAATAGGTCATTACTGTCTAAATATCAAAAGTGAACTTGAGGTAATATAAAGTGGCCATAAAATTCTATTTAAATATCAAAAGTGAATGTAGGTGTCTTATAAATCAGGTTATAAAATTTCTTCTAAATATCAAATGTGAATTTTCTGTAATGTCATTGGGGTTTTTAAATACCATCTAAATATCAAGAGTGAACTTTCTGTAAAATAAACGGTGTAGTAAATACTATATAATATCAAAAGTAAACGTTGGTGTAATATAAACGGGGTTATAAGATTGACTAAATATGAAAAGTAAACTTTCTGTATTACAAACAGGGTCATAAATCCCGTCTAAATAATAAAAGTGAACGAGTTTTAAACTCACTCTTTATATAATTTTAGAGGGAATAGTGTTGGAAATTGATATCCAGTGTGCTAGGAAGAATCTAAATAGAATGAAAAATAATGAGCTTTGGACCCTGTGGCTCATTAGTGGTAATTTGGGCTGGTAATATACTGGCTGCAGGCTTGATCCTGGCAGAGGGTTGGATTAGCTTTCACTCACTCATGTCGTTACGGATTCAGTTGGGCAGTCATTTGGGGGTTGATGATTTCCTGTAGGTATACCTGATTATTCATCCATTAACCGGAGATCGCGGGATCCACGTGATTGGAGAGGGGTCTTGTGCCCCAACTATACGGTAGGTATATACAGTGTAGTCGGGCTGCAGTGTTATCACTGTCCCTTGTCTTTGCCTTTCAATGGAGGCCTTTAACCTTTAATATTATTTTGGTTATTGAGACTCTTGTTCTGTTTCATAGGTTTATATGAATTATCAATTCTTTTATACACAAAATGGGGAATTTCACTTATTTCTTAGGAATTATAAAGAAGATTTAGTTTGAGAATTTTGAGAATTTCAGTCTTCTTGAGAATTAAAAAGAAGGCACAAAATAAGAATTTCAAATTTCTTGAGCATTATGAAGAAGACACAAAGAGAACATTTTGAGAAATTCACTCATTTCTTTGGTATTATAAAGAAGACACAATTGGAGAATTTTGAACATTTCCTTATTTTCTTGGCAGATATAAGAAGACACAATATGAGAATTATGAGAACTTCACAAAGTTCTTGGAATTTATATAGAACGACACAAAATGAGAATTTAGAAAATTTCATTCTTGGGAATTATAAAGACACAAAATGAGACATTTTGAGAATTTCAAAAATTTCTTGGAAATTATAGACAAAATTAGAATTTTTAAAATTTTACAAATTTCTTGGGGATTATTAAGACTAAGTAGATTTTCATTTTTACTCCATCACACTCTTCTCATCGTATTATGAATAGCATGACAAAGCTCTGATAATGTCAGTTAACTGGGATGATTAGGAGACCTTTGTAGTTTTTTTTTTTTTTAATACATTGGATTCTTTCCCTTTAGAATTGGCTTGGAATATTGTACTTATATTTTGTTCCTTAAGTATTTACTGGCATATAAGATGTGTTGGATTATCCCTTAAGTACTTACTTGCTCATAAGATGTGGTGGTTTATCCCTTAAGTACTTACTTGCATATAATATGTGGTGGATTATCCCCCAAGTATTTACTTGCATAAAAGATTTGGTTTATTATCCCATGAGTACTTATTTGCATATAAGAAGTGATTGATAATCTCCAAGTACTTACTTGCATATAAGATGTGGCAGTTTATCCCCAGGTTATTACTAGCATAAAAGATGTGATGGATTATGCCAAGCACTTACTTGCATATAAGATGTGATGGATTATGCCAAGTACTTACTTGCATATAAGATGTGATGGATTATCCTCTAAGTACTTAATTGCATATAAGATATTTTGGATTATCCCTTAGTTCTTATTTGCGTATAACATGTGGTGTAGATTATCCCCTGAGTACTCACTCGCATATAGGATGTGGTGGATTATTGTTGAAACTGACCAAAGTATTGCAACTAAACATTTACTATATGAATGCACAGTAGTTGTGAATTCGGAAATTGGACAAGCATTAGTTAAATTTATCCTTTATTAGATGTGTTTTCTTGTAGATTGTACCAAGTATAATAATTTTACTAACAGCACCTAACTGTGGATTGTTTTTATTTTTTTTTATTTTGCATACCTTACACTATATTAAGCTTCCCTTTTGGTCCATTGGTCTGTTATTGCTTTTAGTTTGATGGTTAAGTTGGTAATTATGTCTTTAATACCGTACAGTGACTGTAAATTAGTGAGGTTTAAATAAGTAGTTAATCCAAAACATTCCAGTTACTATTTGCTGTCTTTAATACAGTACAATGAATGTAAATTAGTGAGGTCTTATTAAGTAAGTAGTTATTGCTGTTGTTAATAGCTATATCTAGTGCAGTACTATGACTGTAAGTTGGTGAGGTCTAAATAATTAGTATTCCAGAGTATTCGAAATGCCATTGGCTTATTCCTTTTGATACTGGAAATTCTTAGACTAAAAAAAGAAAGAAAAGCTTGGTGTCTTATTTCTGCAGCCCCCTAAATTTACTCTCACACACACACCTTTGTTGCGCTTGCAGAAGGCGCAAAATCAAACGATTCTTGGTGTGTAGGGGAGGTTGATCCTGGAAAGCGACTCGTCTTTAGGAAATCCCTCTCTAGTAAGTACTGACTGACCTCTGTACATACCATGTGGCGATTTTTACTCAGTACCATGACGATGGTTTCACATTTTTTTTTTCCACCTAAAGTACATAAACATTATCCTTGTATTAGTACTATGGGTTGTCTCGCATGGGAGATACTTTACTCCACCCTCTGACTAACCAGTGGGTCCTTCCATGATTTATCTTTTACTGTATTTTTTTTTTTTTTTACCAAAGTTTTAGTGAAAATTGACTTTAAAAATAATGAGTTAGACATGACTTCACAAAAACATTGGTATAGTTTAATCACTTAAAAGCTCTTGCAAAAAACGCTTGCTTCAGGAGTTGACTGTTGTAATCTGTGGGTAAATGTAATTGTGATTTTTTTTAGGATACGTCTTAGTTATTTGTACGTACTGTGAGTTGTAGATATATTTCAGACTTCAATATCAATGTCAAACTCTGGGCTCATTTCTTTTAAGGGTAGTATATCATACTCTGTCAAACTCAAGCCTTTTGTTTTCTTTTAGGGTAGTACAACATACCGTCAAACTCAGAACTTGTTTCTTTTAAGTAGCACATACCCTATCGAACTCAGGGTTTTTGTTCTCTTTTAGGGGTAGTACATTTCACCATCTGTTGTGAAGACATTGTTCTTCTTCCTAACTTACATAAGACTCACTTTTAATACAGTACTGAAGTTGTATTAAACGTTCACACAGACGTAAAAGATCATAACTTTTTTAATTCCTTGATAATTTTCAGGGCTCCTTATTTTGTCTTAATTTTTTTGAGGTGTGTGACCTCTCCTGTTCGACAGTTAATCCTCTCTCTCTCTCTTTCTATTTTTTTTGCTGTTTTATCTGCATTGTATGATAGTAAATATTGGGGTTATTAATTGCTGGAAGTTTAGCTCGCATTGGGGATATTAACAGTTATAGACATATCTCGGCCATCAGTTTTGCATTTATTCATTTTGTTGTTCTTGCAGGAATTTTTGTCACTTCAGTACCAGTTATGGTGCCTGTGTTACTCTGTTTCACTCTCACATAAAAAAGTCCAATTAACAGTGCTCTTGTTTTATCTTTGGCATCAGTCTTGCATTAATTAGTAAAGTTGTTCCTGCAGGAGTTGAGTGCCACTTTTACTCTGCTTTCTCTTGAAAAAAAAAGTTTCCAATAACTTCTTTAATTTTCTGATATATTATTTCAAAAATTCGCTTCTTTTCAGATTTATTTTTATTTTCACATACTTTTAAATTCTATTGACAAAATTGAAATATTGATTAATATAATTTCTGGCACTTAAACATTGAAAATATTGAAATATTGACATATAAGTTTGTCATTCATAGTGGCTATATATGACATATATACCCAATATTTACAGCTCTGTAGTCATATATATATATATATATATATATATATATATATATATATATATATATATATATATATATATATATATATATATATATATTTTAGGAAAAACCCATTGAATACAACAACGAAAATATATTTATAAAAAGTACTTATTAATTTCATGACCTTATCTGGCCACCTTCTCAAAGTACTTTGAGAAGGTGGCCAGCTAAGGTCACGAAATTAATAAGTACTTTATATATATATTATATATATATATATATATATATATATATATATATATATATATATATATATATATATATATATATATATATATATATATATATTCGTTGTTTTATTAAATGGTCTTTTCCTACCATTTTAGACTGTATGTTAACAGTTCAGTGTTGACATGCAGTCTAAAATGGTAGGAAAAGCCCATTAAATAAAACAACGAATATATATATATATATATATATATATATATATATATATATATATATATATATATATATATATATATATATATATATATATATATATATATATATAGTACTTATTAATTTCGTGACCTTAACTGGCCACCTTCTCAAATTACTTTGAGAAGGTGGCCAGTTAAGGTCACGAAATTAATAATACTTTATATATATATATATATATATATATATATATATATATATATATGGCTAAAAACGAGTATTTTAGTTATACGTATTATAGGGTTATTTATTTTCCTTTAGTGAATAGTCTTGGCTTTTAATTACTGTATGTTCAAATTTATTCATACCCATTAGGGTTTTCCCATTGTTCATAGTGTCCTTATTTAGACCATAATAGTCATTCATCATATTGTTGTGTAATATACATAGTTATTTTTTTAATTATATTTTTCTTAGATCTAGTTTGTGCATGATAGATATGCATCAGCGAACTAACAAATTTTTTGGAAAGCTTCCTTTAGCAGAAGTTGGATACATATAATGCTATTGCATGTTTGTATTAACCATTTTTGTCAGTTGATATTATTCCAAAATCTCTTTGGATCAGATAATCATTAGCGACCACCAATACATTAAATAACTCCATAAATTGTTAATTAGGTTAGATTAGGCATTATTCCAACCAGTCTTAACTTTACCTAACCTACCAATTTACTGGGTTATTTAATGTACTGGTGGTTGCTAATCTTTACTGACTCATCTATTTGTAGAATATATACGATACCTTGTGTGCATGATGGTTATTGTACGCTTGTTAGGTATATCTGGTTCCCTTAGTAATTTAGCTGCCATAATGGATCTCAAAAGCATTACTTGATGGATACCAATAGCAAAGATAATACAGTAAATAGCAAAGCATACAATATTTAAACAAATTTAAAATAAATGTGTCAGTCTTGCTCCAAACTGAAAAGTTGTATGTGTATTTTCATTGGCTTTTAATTTTTGTTTTTTGTGTGACACCAGGATAGGCTAAGAAAATTGCCCTCATTGGACCTGGGCACCAAGAAAACATTATCATTAACCATTAATTCTTATATTTCTTTTCCCCTGTAATTTGTAGGCTCCTCAAGTGGGACTGGAGGTTTACTGACCCCAGCTGGAGGAGGCGGAACAACATTCTCTCCACCCTCGTCTGGGTCCGTAAGTCCCCAGGTCATATGTTTGGATAGTCCGGCATCTTCACCGTCACCACCTCCCAGAAGACCAAACCCTGGTCCCTCTCCTTCAACCACTGGATTCTCAATAACGCCTGCTGTGTCGACGCCCACGTCTGCTTCTCCGACATGTCTCACCACCACCACTGCAGCCTTGACCGACATACGTCCTGTTGTTACGGTCACACCAAGAAGTACCCCCCCTGTGGCAGTCAGTAGCAGCAACGGCATTAGCAGTAACAGCAGTCCAATCCCACACACGACTATAACACCAATTACCACATCCCCTGGGGCTGCACCAGCTGTTCCCTCAACTTCTTCCTCTGCATCACAGAACTTTTTAACTGCAACCCCAAATCCTTCTCCAGCACAAGATCCTCTTTCTACATCCCCACCGTTCAGTACGCAACCTTCGTCTGCTGCTGCAGCGGCAGCGGCTGCAGCCGTTGCATCCGTGGGCCTTGCTGGAAGCCCTTATGCTCTTCCTCCAGCCCTACAAAGCCTCTTTAACCCTCTATCGATGATGCCTCCCACAACGTTGTCTGGGAATCTACCATTTAGACCCCAGGATAGATATCTGTAGGTAATTAATATAAATTTAAGTCAAGGAAACCCAGTCCTCTTTAATTGTGAAATGGTGCCTATTTGTACACAAAC
Source organism: Halocaridina rubra (assembly GCA_037179515.1). Lineage (NCBI taxonomy): Eukaryota > Metazoa > Arthropoda > Malacostraca > Decapoda > Atyidae > Halocaridina > Halocaridina rubra. The sequence goes on along the minus strand of JAXCGZ010003782.1, from coordinate 222,585 downwards.
TTACATTTTGTGTAAAACTGTATACCATACAATTATTCACATGTCTTTAATCAGTAAGAGCCATGTAAGAAGCAGTTGCTTTCACCAAAGGTTAACGTGTATTCATTGTAAATAAATTATGTATTTAATATGTATCTGAAAGCCATTACAAATTAAATTAGCTTAAAAGTACAAAGTTTGCTGCTGAAATTGCCAGAATCGCTACTGAAACTTGGTTGCCCTGTGATGGTACAGTAGCGGTATATAACTCGTGTAAAATACAGGTTAAGTTACTTTCTAGGATAGCAATGCCATTTAATTTTTTTTTTTCCTTTTTTTTTTTGGTATGAATAATGTACATCAAGATAGGTAGTTGTCCATGAAACGGCATGACCTATTTACAGGTAACTCGATTTGTATTTGAATTGTAAACCATTATACTGTATCTCTTATGCACGACTCTAAGATTTCGAAAGTTTATTCTTTATAATGAATTCATTGGTATCATCGTAATGAATCAAGGAATTTGCATCAGGCAAAAATTAACGACTCCCAGAACATTAAATAACCCCATATTAGGTTAGGTTAGGTTTGGATAACTTAGGTAAAGTTGTTTGGTTAGGATAGGTTAATACCTAACCTAACCAAACTTGAATATGTTAACCTAACAATTTATGGAGATATTTAATGTTCTGGGGGTTACAAATCTTCACCTGATCCAAGAATTTATATGATCATTGCCATGTAAAGAGATCTGTCTTAAAGTATAGGTCAAGAGAAGACAAATGGGATTAAGTATATTCTTTTCTATCACCGTTACCTTATGTAAGATAGTTGGCATCTCTCCACTGGCCAGAAAACTTAGATTACTCTTAGTCAGTATTTATAGTTAGGTTTCTTCGATTTTACAACTTCTGAGACACCTTGTGTAATGTTCAGTATACAGGAAAGAGTATTTATTACAGTATTATTATTTCCTTATTAAATTAGTCACAGCACAGGTTTAGTTCCTTTGGTTAAGCACTTGTGGTGTTACCTTGATATTTTCTCATTTCAGAAATTCCTTGGTTCATGAGTAATATATTGTTTGGGCATGTTCTGAGGAGGGATGGGGGGTATGTTGGGAAAAGGTTGCTAAGGATGAAGCTGCCAGGCATGAGGGGGAGAGGTAGGCCCAAGAGGTTGAATATCAAAGGTAAGGGAGGACATGTGGGTGTGCGGTGTTGAGAAAGAAGCGAGATGGGTGAAGCTGAAAGAAAAACAATGAACAATATACTGTTGAGGTGAAATTTTTTTATTTTTTAATTTGGTACTGATAAGATGGTTCTTTAAGTATCAGACACTCATTTTGACTTATCAATGAATAATCAATGTTTTTTTTTTTTTTTTCAAAATTCATCTATAACCAAAGTCTGAAACCTTGAGGTTCTGGTAACAGTAGGTAATTAATTTGCATGTGGAGGATAAAAAAATTACCCTACCAAAATGCATCAGTTTGATCTTATGTTCATGTAGGCTCTCTTAATGTACATTCCTACAACTTCATCGAGATATATTACTTTAATACAAGTTTCCATTCACATATTAAAAGTTATGGGAGGCCATGAAATTGTAATATGTAAATTTTCAATAAAATATTTGTAATGATTTTTGTATCATTGTTTCAACTATTTGCTAGTCATGCTCTATGGTACAACTCAGATGTTGGGAAGCAATTGACGTCTCGCCCTTTTCTGAAAAGGCTGAGATGCCGTAAGTGGATTAGCAGACTGATAATTAATGTGAATATACAGAGATAGCGGGAATGAATGAAAGTACTAGTACAAAGTGTAATTGTTTTATGGTGAAAGAGAGATGTTTGGTAGTTAACGGGGAAGAAGTGAAAAATCTGCCCGATGATTACATACACTGAACCCTGGTTGTACACTTAAAAAGAGATTAAAAATACAAATAACTTTGTTCTTTACTGGTCAATAAAATATAAAGGTAAAGACACTAAAAACTATAAATACTTCTGAACTTGTTATTTATACTTCAAGAATTGTACACTTACGTTTAGTTACCTTTGACATTATTTTATAGTATTAATAAGTGTGATGTGTCTAAGTAAACACCTCTATCATGAATTCTTAGTCAGATCCTGATTCCTCCTCTTCTGATGAAGCAGGAGTATCCTCCATTTCTTCCTCCTCTTCAGATTCCTGAAAGATAAAAAAAAAAAAAGTATACTAGTCATAAAGAAAATTATTTTTTTTTCCATTCTTTAGATTCCTGAATGGACAAAAAGATACTCTTAAGTACAATATACTAATAGTAGAGCAAATGAAAGACTTCTCTTCTGAATTTTGAATGAAACAAAGACTCTTTTTAAGTATGCTAATTATAAAGAATATTAATAGACTTCTTCCCCTTCTTCAGATATCTAAATTGATAAAAAGGAGACACTAAGTATACTATATTAACATCTATATATAACATAACAGAGTCCAGTCTTTTCTTCAAAGTTTACACAGCCCATTATTAAAAGCCAAACAAGCCTAGCTGGAAAAAGTCACAGACTATAAAGCAGATGGTTCCAGCAAAGGAACTTGGTGAGGAATAGGGAAGAGAAAACAGAAAAGAATAAAATTATATAAAATGGCATTTAACTGATATAATTTTTATGATTCAACATAGGGTCAGGAACTACTGGAATTTTTGTCATTTTACTTGCATGCCAGCGATGTTATGTAAAGTCCTTTATTCATAATAAATCTCCAGATATATGAGACATAACTGGCTATAAACTTAAAAGAAAGTAGTGAGAGATATTATAATTTCTTTTGCAGAACCAAGCAAATAATTAATCTCAAGAAACGTGAATAATAAAGTTTTTTAATATTTGAAATAAAAGGTCACCAATGAAACAAAACTTTAGGGAAACATACAAAAGTCCAGATAAACAAATCAAAACAAAGCAATATATATATATATATATATATATATATATATATATATATATATATATATATATATATATATATATATATATATATATATATATATATATATATATATATATATATATATATATAAATGCACAAAAAAGGGACTGCATTAGCACACTGGTTAGAGCACTCGACTCAGGTAGCGACACACCCACGATCGAGTAAATTCTGGGGCATTAGGCAGAGCATCTAGTTTTCATAACCCCAGCATCAACCTTGAGTTCAAACCCATAATAGGGAAGAGGAAGAACAAACAAATACAATAAAAACCTCATTTGGAACTCATAAACAGACAAATATACAAAACATTTAAACACAGACATATATGAAAACAAAAATACAATGACAGCCTCATTAGGAAGACAAGTAATCAGACAAAAAAATACAATGCAAACATTATTTGAAAAACAAACATTACACACACACGAGAAAAACAAGTAAATTAACTCCCAGAAAAACATATCAAATACAAAAAAATCAACTAACCTCCTTTTTCTTAGCTTTTTTATTAACTGGCTTAGCTTTCTTCTTAAGTGGCTTGTCATCCTCATCTGTGCTATTACCACCCGAGGACGAATCATCAATATATTCTTTGGACTTGAAGCCCTTTCCTGACCCTGCCTTGCTGGGTGATAACATTTCTTTGGTTGGTGATGGTTTCTTGGGAGAACTGCTGCTCTTCTTGGAAGATTTGCTACCACCTAACGAGGCTTTGTATGCTTTCATTGCTTCGTCATACTTGGCTTTTTCTTCGGCTGCTTTCTCTTCCCATTTCTATGTGGGAAAAAATAAATAAATCTACAGGAAATAACTAGTAACGAGCATTACTACATTAACACTGAATTTCAATATAAAAATTTCGACTTCAGAAAAAAGTAAACACTGAAGTGTCAACAATATATATATATATATATATATATATATATATATATATATATATATATATATATATATATATATATATATATATATATATATGAATAATATTGTCTTATATGTGTAAGTTGAAAGGGAAGGGTCAATAGATCTTTTGATGACAATCCAGAATTAATGGCAAAATTGTGAAGATTTTGATTTAAATCTGAACACTTGAGAACCAAACCTTTCTATTTTCCAGTTCTCTCCACTGCTGACCAGCCAATTTAGTGAGTTCAGTAATACTAATTCCTGGATTTTCCTTCTTGATCTGGTCTCTGTGATCGTTCAGCCAGAGGAAGTAAGCCGACTGAGGGCGCTTGGGTTTATTCTCATCCTTTTCCTTCTTTTGCCGTTTCTTTCGGGGTTTTTCTGATATTGTCTTGGTTCTGGATTTCTGCAAAGAAAAATGCAGATACAAAGAGTATAATTTTGATTGCAATACATTTATAAAAAGTCCATATACTGTACAATGCTTGCAATCCCCCTTGTAAGGGGAGTGTTGAGACGTGGCACACATTTACCAGTACCTAGTATACCTCAAGCACTCCTCTTACCTCCATGAGGATAAAGAACTACTACAATTCCCTCCCACCACCCTGCTTGGGTCATCCACTAGGTAAAAGGTCAAGGATCTTTTGTCGTGAAGTCCAACAGCTGCAACTGGTTTAACCCCACCTCTTCATCCCATCGGACCCCCCCCCCCCAACCCTAAATTCCCACTTACAGGGCTAGCAGATGCAAGATATTTCTTTCGCCTGCATCGCCAATACAAAAGCTTTCTCTACTCTAAGTTTCTTTCTTCCCTGATCCAATGACACTCAGTTATTTACTTCTGCATCCACTCGTCCATTCACTGCCACAAGTGACCCCTGATACTTAAGCACATCACTTAAGATAAAGAAAGGAGCTATACAGAATTGACTTTGCCAGCAGTGTTCTACTTCCTACTAATGAATATTTAATGGCGATTACCATACCAAGAGATAGTGTATCATAATTGCTGATATAATCATTCCATACCTATTAAAATGGCAAATATATATACATATACACGTGTAAACAAAGTAAACATACTCCAACTGAAGCAAAATGACACAAAATACAGAAAGTGTGGAGACACTACACTACCACAGATGAGAACAAAAGCTGACAATACACAGCCAACATTTCTCAAATGGTACCACAATCCTCTTTTCACAAAATATACTCTACACTGGTTATCTTTGATGTAATTTTGCTACCAGTTCTGTTAAACCTGACCATGTTGGCTCCATTTATCAATTTGTGATGGGGGCTGGACGACTCCATCAATGATGACTGTCCAAGATGTAACACATCATTACACATTATCCAAGACACTATGGAAGACTGCATCACTTATACAATCTCATACACAAATAACACAACATTCACTCCCTGAGAGCTCTGGTGGGAAAGTGCAGGAGTGGCAGTGGCCTTCTTTAGGAACACTGGGCTGTTCCCCCAGGCAGCTTTGGACAAAAAAACAACTGTATATCTACAAAACAGATACCTACCCTTTCTTTCTTTTCCCTTTTCTTCTTCTTTCCACTATCAGAGCCTGAGCCAGCATCCGAATCATCTGAGTCAGAGCTGTCGCCTGCGAAACTGTCATATCTGAAAACAAACACACAATATAAACCGAACTGTAATACTGATATATCAATATACAGGTGCTATATTAATAGAGGTCCTGATGAGGCCCTGTAAGGGGTGAACATTTTGGGCATTTGTAGTTTTTTTTTATGTTTTTCTAAGTATGGACTTCTTTACTGATGCTATATGCATAAATCTAAAGCTTGGATCGTGTTTTGCTACACTGGGGGAAAAGAGAGTGAAGGGGGGGGACTTAAAATATAGGCTGACACACATTGGAGGTCCTAAAATGCAGCAGAAGATGAATGAACAGGTAGTATTTCATTAATGACAAGTAAGACCACACATTAACAACAAGAACACAGGGTAATCTTACTCCTCAGCCACATCACTGCCTTCTTCACCAGGATTGAAATCTTCATCTTCACTGCTGTTTTCATCATCGTCATCTCTCTCTCGAGCTTCTTCGCGAACGCGCCTCATATATGGATCTGGTTCATCAGCATCACTGTCATTGAAGTCGTCATTTTTGCCACCCATTTCCTTTGACATTATGGTAAAGATACAGTTTTTCAATAAGGTAAAATGGCAAGCGAATATATTTTTTCAATCATTACTTAGTCTCATAATATTCCATATAAGTACTAATATATACCTCCTCTATGAATATACTTCAAATAAACCATCTACAGTAACAGCATAACACTAAAAGGTGAAAAAACTACAAATATAATAGGATATTGTAGTGTAGCCTCATGGTACTCTAGGGGCATTCATATTTACATGACGAGTCATCAGACTTAACTTGAACTAATCAGACAATTTATGGGTCTATTTAACTTTACATGGGGTTCTGAGGGTTACTCATCTTTACAAGAGAAATATCAATGAAAAGTCAAGCCTTGTCCCGCAAAAAAGGTGATTAATGATTGCAAAATTTTAGCAAAAAGAGGTATTAACCATTTCTCACCATTTTGCCTCTATTCTTAATCCTGAGTTTCTTTGCATTCACATAATCAAAGAGACGGTTGTACTCTCCTTTCTCAATGCTGCTGAAGGTATGTATGACTCCATTCTTAACTTCAACCTGGAAAAAAAAGCCCATGTAGTATTATGTAAGAGGGCAGCAAGAAATTCCTCCTTCATGTTCCCCCTCACGTCATATAAGTTGACTAAATGAAGTGGAGCGAGGGGATTTAGAATCCCCTTCTCTGTATTTTCCTCCAACTAAAAATCAACTTGTTTTGCCATGACTCAGCCACGCCCCTTATAAGGTGGACTATGGCTTTTGTAAATAGATAAGATAGATATGATAGCACACACCTGTATGTGAAATTACATGTAACCAGCTCTCTTAATCCAATTTTTTAGGCACTTAGCAGAATTTTACAATTTACATTCTTTATATTGTAACCGATTTTTTTTTTCAACTCTTGGAAAAAGCAGGAGACTATGGCACTGCAGTGGTCAAAGCACTTGACGGAGGTGATAAATCTGTGTTCGAGTGCTCTGTGGGGCATTAGGAAGGGCATCCAGCCTTAATTCCCAAGCTCTAGCCTGGCTGTGTTCAATCCCATTCAAAGGGGGAGTAATAGGGATATATAAAACAGCAAACAAATATCCTGGAAAAGGAATTTAAAAATCATAGTTATAGAGACTACTGTGCAGGACACTTATCAAAAAGACCAAAACTAATCAACCTATCAAGACAGACCCCCAACCAATCATAATTCTACTAAGAGAGAGAGATGTAGGCCTAAGTTCTAGAGTAGGCTACAGGTAATAAGATTAGATGGGGTTATTATCCCGTTGTACCTCAAAATCAAACGAGCGAGTAGTTGAGCCAGATCTAGCAAAATTGACAGAGGTAATTTCATCAGATCGGATGTGTACGGGAGGTTTGTGCACATAGATGATGCCCCTCTCCAGAGGGTAGAGATAACCAGCTGCTGCTTTGTACGAGCAACTGACAGCTGGTGTTCCAGAATGTCTGCAACAAAAAAATGTAAAATTATTATGATGCTGTTCTCTCCTTTTATTTCTTGCTAGCTGCAGCTGGATATGACTTCACAGTACAGTTAAAAAAGTCCCTACATACTAAGGCAAAAAACCCTCAAGATTAGACTTCTTTTATATATGACACTGTGAATCTTCCATACCATAGACTGTCAATGAAGGAATAAGATAATGAATAAAACAGCTACTTCATGCCCATGAATCAAACCCCTGTTGAGTAGCTCAGTTGTACATCTTACAATAAAGATTTGTTTTATGCATCCCTTCTAGTTTTGGACTAGGTTTAGCCTAAGCAAACTAATCTAAGATAACTAACTTACTTAACCTAACCTATGTATTATGGAAGGTGTATACAGAGCGAATCTTAACCCAAGTTATTAAGTATGGTTCTCAACAGAGCAACCTTAGTAAACTTTGAGCGTATGACTTACCATTACAAAATATCTTACAATTACTCAATTCTCCAGCTCCAACCTGTCTGTGTCCATCTCCATAATGGGGATTAATAACGACAAAATGGCAAACAATACTGATCATGTATCTCATTTAATGAAGCTTAGAAAAGGAAGTTACAAGATTTTTACCAGGAAGTCAATCATTATATAAAATCTTTTGGCTTCTCTCATCTGTGGTCCCCACAGCAGATCACATATCCAAATCACCCTATCCCGTTTCCTCCTCCATAACATCACATACCCTCATGCCTTGCCTAAACATATCCTTAAACCTCCTCTTTGGCCTTCCTCTCCCTCTCCTACCTGGCAGCTCCATCCTCAGCATCCTTCTTCCAATATACCAAATTCCATATACCTCCTCAGCACATGCCCAAACCATCTCATGTTCACCTCTCTCACCATGTCCCCAAATCATCCTAGCAATGGTACTCCTCTAATATACTCATTCGTTATCCTGTCCATCCTGGCCAAACGCATACAAAACTGCAGCACTTCATATCCCCAAACCGTCCTTCTAAACCTACTCATTCTTTATCCTGCCAATACCTGCTACATTGAAAGAAAACTACAGCATCTAGGAAGTCAACCATCATATAAACAGTAAAAAATGGAATTAACACACACATAACTCACCCTGTGAAGTTTCCAGGTGTGACTATTTTACGGTTACACATTCCTTTGAACATTCTACTGATGATTTCAAACTGGGGTCCACTAATTTCTTTCTCCAGTCGTCCTTCATACTTCTCTCGAATCTCCTCCCTACAAATAAAGTCATGGTTAGCACAATGAATTACCATAAGTTGTTGTTTCTATAACAACATTATTAAAATGCTTAACTTACTCTGAAAGAGGGAGCTCAATAGAGTCTTCATCATCACTGGCAAATAACAGGATTAAGTAGGGATATCTTGTCTGGCCTTGCTTGATAGGAGGATCCAAAGATACCTGTAAAAACGAACAATCGAAACTAAAAGATAGAAACGTATATAGTCATGCTCTAGTACCATCCCTACTCCCTGTCTCTGCTCTTTAGCCCTCAGCCCTCTACTGTTAAACATACAGCATCAAATACTATTTTCACAGATGGGCTTCCTTACTATGCCAAAGTAATCTACTTCTTAAGGCTGCATATATTCAATATATGGCATATTGTTTTGTAGTATACTTGGAAACTAGAACCAGTTTGAATCATCATACCACAAAGAAATGCTGCCGCTGATCCATGTGGGGTAGAAGGAAAAGCCTGAGAACTGTCTGAACGGGAATCTTGAAGTCAAACGTTTTACCGTGAAGTTGAATAAAGGAGGGGTAGATCTTAATGTCATAGCGACCACTGCAAAAGTCAGAGATAAAGACACGCATAAGTAGATGATTCATAAGTCAAGGTGGGACTTTACTGGGCAATAGTCGCTCAATACAGGTTTGGTTGACTCAGGTGTAATACCAAATTACTTTCTATATCGCTTTAGCAGTATCTATATCCAAAAGTACCTCTCCTGTTCTCTATAATATTCACAATAGATATAAGTGGCAAGTCCAAGGAAGTTACAAAAGTTTTCATACCGAGGCGTCAAACACTGCACTTCACGGAAGATGGCCAAGGCATCGCCAGTTGCAGTGATAACCGATGCTTTAGCCATGACGCGTTGTTGAAAGTTTTCCACTGGGTCTTCACCTGCAAGTTCTGATGCTGGAATGTGGAATCGCATCTCCATGAGGTTGACAGAGGCATCATCATGCTATGGATAATAATAAAAATAAATCATTCTTGTTTTATGTGTCCCTACTTATACCCATTATGGAGGTGGACTTGATCATGGGTCTATCAATTCCTGAGTAGGTTATTCTAATCACTTGGCTACCATGCTCCCCATGGTGCCTTTCTAGCAAACAGCCTAAAGACATTAAGTGCATACAGTCGTAATTTGCAATGTCTTCAAAAGATAGGCAAAACTAATGCAAAATCCTCATTACTATACTTACGACAAAGAATTCAAAATAAAGCTATAAGCACTTTGATTATAAAATACAAAAGATATAAAAAATATTAGGTACAAAATAGGTATCATTATTAAAGAGTGAAGAGCTAAGTACTCAAATTTACACACCATACACTGCCTACCGCAGTAGTGGAGTGGTTAGAACACTCAACTTGGGAGGTGACAGACAAGTGTTAAAACTCACAGCAGGGCATTTGGAAGGACAGAGAGCCAATGTTATTCCCCAGCTCCAACCCCATAAAGGTAATTAATAATGACATAAAACGACATATAATAAGGGGACTGGAGCAGTGCAGCTGTTAGAACACTCAAGTTGGAAGGTGACAGACCCAAGTTCGAGCCCACCACAGGGTGTTAGGAATAGCAGCTAGCCTAAATTCCCCAGCTCCAACCTGTCTATTTGCTCTCACAATTGGAATTAATAGCGACATGAAAAGGCAAATAAAGCAACCCTGCTTGTCTTAAATTCTTCTGCCATATGCTATGCAGCAAGAAAAGAAATATCAGGGGAGGCAGAGTTTACCACCTCCATCTTCCCCTGTCACTTTCAAGCACTTTCTTCATCTATTACTTTTTGTACCATTTTGTGTCACTATTAAATCCCGAACGAAGGTATTCACCTTGTCGGGGGGACGGGACCGGGCCGCTCCTGATGAACAGTGCCAAAATCCCAAGAGAGCATGGGTGCGCAGGTCAGACCGACAGAGGTCTCTCCCAGCAGGTGCATGTGTTCTTCCTGATGAAGGACTAAAATTCTTCCTGTGTTCCCCTGCGTGTCATAAGAGTTGACTAAATGTGGTAGAGCAAGGGGATTGGGAATTCTCTCCACTGTATTTTATCTTCCAAAAGGGGAAAAATGGATCAGCCATATAGATAGATTAAATTCCAATTCAAATGGGAGTGAACACAGTTATGTTGGAGATGGCGGATTAAGAGCTAATGCCCTCCTAATACTCCCTGGTGGACTCAAAGATGTGTCACTTCTCATCTCGAGCCCTTTACCACTGTGCTACCACTGCTGTTACTCACATACATATGTAGACAATTGTTGCTCCACCTTGTTAGGGGGGTGGCCAAGTCAAAGCATACAAATTCACCAGAGGCTGATATGCCTCAATCACTTCTCTCAAATATTTGGGTATAAAGGACTGTCACAATTACTTCCCTCACCTCATTAGGGTAACCCAAAGTATAAGCGGGAAAGATTCTTCTGCCATGAAGCCTAACTGCCGCAGTATGTATTACTTACCTGGTGGAATTCTAATGTCACTTCATTTTTGCCAGTGGTGCATCCTGAGACATGATTAAGGGGAATTTCAAATGCTGGCATTGAGCTCACATCAAATGAGAGCACAGCACCATCAAATTTAGCTGCCCCAAAGTTCCACCCTTTAACTGAGAATTCCTTTTCTGACATCGTCTTACTGTAAGTATTCTTAAAAAACTTCTCCAGTTTTGATTGTTCCTAAAGAAGGATGAAAAAAAAATATAGTTCTGATTTAGAGCATTCTCATTATATTTCTCATTTACAGTTTGCAAACACTTCCCTAAGACTTTAGTAAAAAATGGTTGTAAAGATGAGCAACCCCTAACCCCATTGTAAAGTTAAATACTCCCATAAATTGTTAGGTTAGATAAGATTTGGTGAATTGCCTTGTAAATATGAATAATCCTATAGCACCATAGGGTTTCTTCTTATAAAAAAAAAGGTCTCCAGAATAAGTCAGTAATTTCTATGAAAAGATATCTGCATAGCAAGCAACTCAAAATTATTTCTTTGCTGTGAGAGGTCATCAGGGCATATATGCCCCGTCTGTCACAAATTGCTTTACTATATCTACTGCTTAATAAGCTCAAAAAACTAGAAAACAGAACATGAGATTATTAAGGAAAGACTTACTCTATCAATAGTGTACCGAAATTTTTTTTTAGTATACGGGTAGTACGTTATTGTGATTATTATTATTACTACTATTATCATGACGCATGCAACAATCCAGATGGAAAAGTCAAAGGCTATAAACCAGAGGGCTCTAATAGAGATAGCAACTTGCAGAGGAAAAGAAAAAAGAGAAGATAGAAAAATATAAAATTAAATATTAAGGTGCAACTCTGTACGGCAATATTGGCATTATTCCAATGTAATTAGAAAAATTCAGCTGCAAAGTCTGCTTAACAAAAACTTATCTGTGCCTAAATCCAGAAAATCACATAACACAACATATCAGGATAATTCTAATGTAAATTCAAGACTTTTAACAAGTAATGCTTCAAAAATATTTAACATTAACAAAAAACTATTTATTTCACAACTTAAATGTAAATAACTTACAGACTCTTTGAATCCACCAAATCGGTAAAGACTGCCATTTTCCGTAAATATACGCAAGCCATACCCACCAGCCAATCTCTGCCAATTTATGACTTCTATATCTGAAGCACTCACAGACTCCACTTTTCCCGTTTTGGAGTTACGGAAAGATATACCCTGCTCGCTTAGTTTCAAGCGACCTCCGACCTGAAATTGAAAAAAAAAATGGTATATTTTTTAAGAGTGATACCAGGATAGGCAAAGAAAAGTGCTGTCATCAGGACAGGACCCCTAAAAAAACGAGAAACAGAGATGGGGAGTATTGTGCTTTATCAGATGTGAAGGAATAATACGAGATGTGTATCAAATCTGACTGAGTATTCAGTGTAGATGTATGCATATGAATAGAACAACAACTGAAAGAAGACTTAACATCAAACTGTCCTGGTCAGTCCTACTCAAGTCCGACAGACCTTCAGTTGCACTAACAACACAATACATATTGGTTAAGCATGTCTTTGAGATATCATCAACATAAGAATTTTTAAGAGCATCTAGTGACTAAAAGATAGAGAATACTGATATATCCTCAAGAGGGGGCAAGAATACCTCCTGTGTTTCCCAGTATTTTGTAAAAGTAGACTAAATTGGAGGAAGGCGAAGGAACTAGGAATCTCCTCTTCTGTGCTGCCTCCCACCAAGACTGCAGTTTCTTGCTTAGCCTCAGCCACCACCTCTATGAGTGGGATTATGGTATTTGTATACAAATATTATTTTCAAGCCATGCTTCTCATAGCTTTGCAATCTGGAGTAAATCTACACACAGCCACTTGTTATGGGTTGCACTTTGAAATAAATCTACAAATAACAAATCACTTGTCTCTCAGGTTATTAATATACAGAGTAATTATCATTATTATTGAATTCATAATCCAAGTAACAAGCCCAGCTGGAATACGTCAATGAATATACACCAGATGGGTTTAACAAGGAAATCAACTTGCTGAGCAGTAGGAAATAGAGAAAATTTAAAAAAATAATTATATTAAGTAGTACAAGTCAAGTTTTGCAATACTGGCATCATTCCACTTCAATAATAAAAATTCATCAACAAAATCTGCTTGATAAAAATCTATTTGTGTCTACCTTAAACTTATAAAGCTCCATTCACTCAAAAACATAGATGGCAATTCATTCTACTTCCTAGAGGTAGATGGAATAAAATTTCTTGAATACTGAATGATATTGAATCTAACAAAAGGAAATGTGCATGCACCAACGTTAGATGCATTCCTGGTAATAAATGTAGGACAAAATTAGCCAGGTAGAGCCTGATGCAAAGGATGATTACCAATGTGATGAATTTCATACGCTAAGCAAACCGAGCTAATGGTGCGTCTACGTTGCAAATCGGTGCTTAATTGGGAATAAAAAATTGGACTGTGCAAGTGTTTATCTAATAATCTAGAATGTGAATTTACATTCAGTGACCGAACTGGGAGTAATACTCGAGACTAGGAAGCATAAATGAATTAAAACAATTAATCATAATAGATCTGTTGCCAAAAACCTTAAAAAGACTTCCTGAAGATACCAAAGTTTTGTGCAAGAGAGAAAGATATACGACAATATATTGTTTGAGAGTCAACTTACTATCAAAGTGACCCTCAGAATCTTGAACTAATTACATAATGTTAAGGAAACATTATCAATGAAGAGACTGACATGTGGAGGTTTAAGAGTTCAGGACCTTCTTATTATCATATTTTAACCCGTTGACTACTGCAGTGGTTCAAAAGCCAATCAGTTACCAAAAAAGGGTATTTTTTACAATTACAACCAGCTCATCCCAGTGAGTCTCGATAAGATAAGATTTTTAACTATGAAAGAACCTGACCTCTAACATCACTGCAAGTTACACATTTTTCAGTTAAGTTAGGTTAGATATAAATTCCAACAATTTTGAATGTAAGATTCGTTAAAGTCCCATAAAAAAACACATCAAAGGAAGATATTTGTACTAACTGCGTGTAGTAAGAGGTGACTAAAAGTGGACGGGGCGAGGGGCCTGGGAATCCCTCCCTTGTATTAACCTCCCGCGAGACGTCAAAGAAGAAGGGGAGTAGAGAGGAAAGTAACTTCTCAACAAACTCTAGATTTGCGGTGTCTAAATGTGTGTGGTTGTAGTACGATAGAGAGCAAAAATGTGAGATTGGATATATGTTTGGTAGGAGGAGGATGGATGTATTGGCAGTGTGTGAGACGAAGATGAAAGGAAAAGGAGAAGTGGCATTTAGTGAGGTGACAGGTAGGGTGTCTGGAGTTGAAAGAGGGAGAGCAAGAGAAGGTGTGGCATTATTGCTGAGTGAATGGATGGTAAATAAGGTAGTGGATGGAAAGAAGTGTCATCTAGGCTGATGTGGGTGAGGGTTAGGATGGGTTGAGCTTTTGTTATTGCGTATGGGCCAGGATGTGAGAGAAGTGAGGAAGAACAGGATGAATTCTGGAAGGAGTTACCTTGATGCGTGGATGGTCTGAGTAGAAGGAATTATGTAGTTGTGTTGGGTGACTTGAATGCCAGAGTGGGTGATGGAGAGGTAGAAGGTGTTGTAGGAAATTATGGGGTACCAGGTGGGAATGAGTGGCGAGAGACTGTTAGATATGTGTGTGGAGCGAGAGATGGTGACAGGTAATAGTTTTTTCAAGAAGTTAATATATAAGTATACATGGATGAGAGTGGCAAATGGAAGAGTGAAAGAAAGAGCATTGATGGATTATGTGTTGGCAGCAAAGAGAATGATTGGGAGAGTACAAGATGTGCACGCATTTAAGGGTATGGATGCTGGGATGTCTGATCATTCTTTGGTTGATGCAAAAGTGGTAGTAGCAAAAGAGCGGGGAAATAGAGTGGGGGGATGTAGAAGGAAGTGGTGAAGGTGGAAGAGTTGAAAAAGCCAGAGAAGAGACAGGAATATCAAGACAGGTTGAAAAGGGCATATGACGGGGTGAAAGAAAGAGAAGTTGGGGAGTTAGAGGAGGAATGGGGGTTGATGAAAGGTTTTGTGGGAAATGCAAGTGATGTGTGTGGAAAGAGGTTTGTTGGAGGTGGCATGAGGAGGGGCAGCAAGTAGTGGAATGAAGGGGTGAAAATGTAGGTGGAAGAGAAAAAGAGGGTTTTTGAGGAATGGCTACAGAGTAACAGTAGGGAGAAGTATGAAAGATATAGGGAGAAAAATGTGGAAACAAAGCGGAAGGTAGAGGAAGAGAAGAGATTGGCAAATGTTCGGTGGGGACAGGATTTTAGTAGGTCATATGAGGAGAATAAAAAGAAGTTTTGGAAAGAAGTGAAGAGAGTAAGGAAGGGTGGATCGAGGATGGAAGAGACAAAGAAAGATGTGAATGGACAGATGTTAAAGGGGAACGATGAAAGGAAAAGATGGGCAAAATATTTTGAGTGCTTGCTGAATGTTGAGGAAGATAGAGAGGCAGCTATAGTGTCAGTGGGGGGTGTTCAAGTGCCAGTAATGGGAGATGAAAATGAGAGAGAGATTACAAGAGAGTAGGTGAAAAGGACATTGAATGAAAGGAAAGCAGGTAAAGCACCTGGAATGGATGGTGTGAGAGCGGAGATGTTGAAAGAAGGGGGTGTGACTGCATTGGAATGATTAGTGAGTGTTTAATATATGCTTTATGTTGTCAATGGTGCCAGTGGAATGGGTGATTGCTTGTATAGTGCCCCTATACAAAGGTAAGGGAGATGTGTATGAATGCAGTAATTTTAGGGGTATAAGTTTGTTGAGTGTGGCAGGAAAGGTGTAGGGTAGGATACTGATTAACAGGATTAGGGATAAGACAGAAACTGTGATTGCAGAAGTGCAGAGTGGTTTTAGGAGAGGTAAAGGTTGTATAGATCAGATTTTTATAGTTAGGCAGTTATGTGAGAAATATTTAGCAAAGGGTAAGGATGTGTATTTTGCATTTTTGGATCTGGAGAAAGCGTATGATAGAATTGATAGAGAGGCAATGTGGAATGTTCTGAGGTTATATGGAATTGATGGAAGACTGTTACAAGCAGTGTAGAGTTTGTATGAGGGCAGTAGGGCTTGTGTTAGGGTAGGAAATGAAGTGAGTGAGTGTTTTCCAGTGAGTGTAGGACTGAGACAGGGATGTGTGATGTCACCATGGCTGTTCAATTTGTATATTGATGGAGTTGTAAGAGAGGTGAATGAGCGAGTGCATGGTCGAGGTTTGAGAATAGTAGATGGGGATGATAACGAGTGGGAGCTGAATCAGATGCTGTTTGGAGATGATACTGTGGTGGTGGCAGATTCAGAGGAGAAGCTGTGTCGGTTAGTGTCAGAATTTGGAGTGGTGTGTGAGAGAAGGAAGTTGCGAGTGCATGTGGGAAAGAGTAAGGTTATAAGGTGTACAAGAAATGAAGATGGTGCTGGACTGAATGCTATGTTGAATGGAGAGACACTTGAGGAAGTTGATCAGTAAGTATTTAGGTTCGGTTATAGCTGCAAATGGTGGAGTGGAAGTAGAAGTGTGTCACAGAGTGAATGAAGGATGTACAGTTTTGGGTGCGTTGAAAGGAGTGATGAAGAATAGAGGGTTGGAAATGAATGTCAAGAAAGTTTTGAATGAGAAAGTGGTTGTTCCAACTGCGATGTATGGGTCAGAGTTATGGGGTATGAAAGTAAGTGAGAAACAGAAACTAAATGTGTTTGAGATGAAATGCCTGAGGAGTATGATTAGTGTATCTCGGTTGGATAGGGTTAGGAATGAAGTGGTGAGAGCAAGAACGGGTGTGAGGAGAGAATTGGCAGCCTGAGTAGATATGAAAGTTGAGGTGGTTTGGCCATGTGGAGAGGATGGATGATGAAAGACTGCTGCAAAAGGTGATGAATGCGAGATGGGAATAAAGGCTTGAGGGAGGCCTAGGTTTGGGTGGATGGATGGAGTAAGGAGAGCCCTGAATGATAGGAGGATGGATGTGAGGGAAGCAAGTGACAGTGCTAGGAATAGGAATGAGTGGCGAGTGATTGTGATGCAGCTCTGATGGGCATCTGCTGTTACCACAGGGCTGCATCTTACAGAGGTAGCCCTGTGGTAGGGGCAGTAGGGGAGTTGGAATTATGAAGCAACACAGGTTGTGGGAGAGCCGGGAGGATGGGCCGTAGCACTCCAGCAGTGCCATCTGAACGGTCACTAGTTCCCTCGCCATTGCCCATAGAGCAAAGTAATCCCCTTATTGTTTCTTTTTTGATGTTGGCTACCCCCCAATTGGGGGAATCAGCCAGGGTGGATAGATCCAATAATCAAGTAATGTTTCTTTAGTAAAAACGCACATGGGAGGAGTCCTGTCACCTGTGGTGAAGCTCCAATGGCTAGGGAACTACTGTACTGAATACTTAGGTTATGTTTAGCTAAATGAGTTAAGTGTGCCATTGGCTAATTTAGGAGAAGAACTTGTAAAATGTGGCAAGATTATTACAAGCTACCCATACATATTTCAAGAAAAAATCGTAACCTCAAATTTCTCCTAACAAGGTCACAAACTCGTGTACAATTTCTAAATTGCAGATGGGCAAACAGATTAACTACTCGATAACTGTTTACTTTTAACAGGTTACGATTCGCTTTAATGCACCCCCCATAACTATTATCTATACCTCATCTAATAGTAATTCTTTGACATATGTCTAGAGTGTATGTCAGCAAAACTGTTACTCTGGTAAAAATCATGCAAATAAATTTTTGGTTAAATATAAAAAATACAGAGGGCATGAGATCCCACCATTCTTTACTTGAGAGACGAAGAGACACCATCAATTCTTAAATAAGCTGCACTGCTGTATAAACACCAAAGTTCATCCTATCAAGGCACATAACTAACTAACCAACTTAGCTAACCTAGGTGGGGTTAGTTAATTAAATATTTTCATAGGAAAAATCTGGGGGTTTATACAACAATGTGGCTTCTTTGAGAATTGGGGGTGTCTCATCTCTCGTGTGAACGCAGGCTCTCTGGCCCGCATTATTCTCAATAATTAACTATAAAGATATTTGCTTGCTCTTTACCATAGTAACAGTTTACCAGGAATGGGCGACAAGAGGTTTAGACATAAAGACACTCCCCTACTTACGAACATTCGCAGTTACAAACAAACACCTACCCATGTATTAACCCTCTTGGGCACGGTGACGCCAATGGTGAGTTTATATTTTTAGGGTCTAAGTGCACCATGACGCCATTGGCGTCCATTTGAACAAAATATTATTTCTAAATAGCTACATTCACGGCAATGGCGTCATTTTTAGGAAGACTGTAAGTTTCCTCACTCTCTCCCAAATGAACTAATTAGAAACCCTTTCCACTGACGAGGCTTTGAGGGCAAGGCATAAAACAAAGGCAGTTTTTGTCTCCCTCACTCATCACTTAGACCGTACATCTCTTTACGTGCACTTTATTCTATGTCCATAACGGTCCTATGAATTTTTTTCTCATTTTCTATTCATTCATAAAAAACTACAACAAATAACGAAGTCATTGATATACTATGTATAATGATAAATGTAGGTTTGGGGGAGGAAAATAGCTGAGAAACAAGATATCTCGGGGTGCTATAAATCTGCTAGCCAGAGATATGATATCGCAAATGAGCATGGAAAAGAGAACTTAATGAAACTTACGGTGCACGAGAGGGTTAATGAAAGTATTACTGTACTGTACTACTTCATTATTATTACTGTATTAACATTCATTAATACTCTATATTTTATGTTTTATGTAGCAGTTAAGTGTCTTTTGCCTAAGTACTGTACTGTACAGTGCTGCATATGTAGGTACTATCTAGCACTTTTTTTTTACCTAAACACAAAACTCTACTTATGAACGGACTTTTGAAATCTAACTCGTTTGTAAATAGGGGAGTGTGCGTATAATGTATATCAATGAATTACTATTTGATAAGGCATCAATATGAAGTATGGAGGGGTGCATAAACCAAATCTTAACCAATGTTTACATTTACAACTCCATTTAAGGAAAAATCTCATGAAATATAATATGGGGTTTGATTAATTTTGGTTAGTGCATCCCCAGTTCAAAAATGTCATTTTTTTTGGTTCTGGATAGTTTTTCACAGCTCTATCAACTTGCTGGGAATGTGAAAGGTAATGTTTTCCCTGAAAAGTTTTTCTAATGTTATGGAACTTTAAACACAACACATATGGTGACGATTTTTATATTCCTTCATGATTTAGACAGAATGGACAGGGAGAAATACTGTATTTTTATATACTTGGCTATAGAACTGAAGGTCTTTTAGACTTAGACAGGACTGTCCTAGACAGTTTGATGTTAAGTCTTTCCTTCAGTTACGGATCCTTTTCTATGCCTACATCTACGTAGAATATTCTTGCACATTCGTTACACATCTCTTATTATCCCTTCACATCTGACAAGCCGCAACACTCCACATCTGTTTCTCTTTGCTCTAAGTTTCTTTCTTCGCCTGCCCTGGAGTCACCAAAAAAAAAAAAAAAAAAAAAAAAGTCATAGTTTGAAGCTTTGTGAGAATACTTCTAAGCAGGAAGTAAGGAAGTACTTTTTCCGCGTTAAAATAGTAGGATTAGAGTTCGCTAATAGAGTAAGGGTTAATATTCATTTAATCCACTTCTTCTCAAAGCCTATCAGAGAAATCAGCATTACCAACACTTCCTTAAACGTGCCGTGTTGCCTAATACGCACCCAAATTCATCTTAGTAAAGTATGTAAGGGGTTAACACAGAAAAGGTAAAGGTCCAGTATAACTTTGGCACCTTAATTTTAGTCTATTTACTTCCAAACCTTCACAAAACCCTTTGTATACAAATAATACATTAGTAAAAAGTGACGGACAAATGCCACCCACTCTCTACCCCCAACAAGGTTGGGGATCTGTAGGAATGCGGGGTTAGTTTAGGTTAGGTAAGGTAAAGCACGGGCTTAGGGGGTCTGTATAGATTTCATTAATGCCTTAATTCTGGTTCATGAAGGCCGTGTAAAGCACGGGCTTAGGGGGTCAGTATAGATTTCGTTAAATACCTTACAATGTTACGTGAGTTAGAGATTTTCCCAGGTTTGACTAGGGATTTTTTCCGACATGGCGTAAAATTTCCCCTAGATTGTTTGAGTTATAATTATTGCAGAATGTGCTTTCTTGGTGCATATGGGTGTGTTTTCAGCGATTCTGGTCACTTATTTGCCGTGTTTTAGGTGCTTCTATTAATTTACTCCCCGGAAATTTCTCGTTTTCGTCTCCCCCCACCCGAAAACCCCACATTCCTACAGGTCCCCAAGCTTATTGGGGGTAGAGGGTAAGTGGCATTTGTCCGCCACTTTTTACTAATGTATTATATGTATACAAAAGGTTTTGTGAAGGTTTGGAAGAAAATAGACAAAAATTAAGGCGACGGAGTTATACTGGACCTTTATCACAGAAAATCGTGATTAAAAAAAAAAAATTATAACAAATAATTGAGACCGAAAATTTAAACAGTGCATAAAACGATTCATAACAAAACATAAATAACACCTACAGTTTGGCGGGGCATACCAATGTTCAAAACCTATCAATAGATGGCGATAGGCTCTGACTAGAGAACTGGCGGATGAACACAACAAAAATCATTACAATAGGCATACAAATTTTTTTTTACTATCCTAACTAAAAATCCTTACCTAACCTCTTAGCCGGGGGGGACCCCCATCTTACTATCCTAACTAAAAATACTTAGCTAACCTTCAGTCGAACTACTTACCTGAGTGGAGGGATGAGGTCGTTGAGCGGCATGCCCCGCTAAACTGTAAAACTACCCAAACATAATACGGAACCGATCAGGAAACGGGGAGCTACGGCCATACAGCTCTTTCCCATATATATATATATATATATATATATATATATATATATATATATATATATATATATATATATATATATATATATATATATATATATATATATATATATATATATATATATATATATATATATATATATATATACTGACCAGTTGAGTAACAAAACGTCATCCAATCTCAAATTATGCTAAAATACTCGTAATAAAACCAATAAAATATTTACCATTGTCCCTCGGGCTTCTATAGTAACGTCCCCATATTCCAAAACAGCCGTTTCATCCTTCATATTGATTTATATTTCTACTTAAACTCACTTAAACAATAAATACAAGTTCCCGAACACTTTAGCGGGAACTCAAGAGGCCATTCAGCGTGCTCCTTCTTCTTCTTTAAAGAAACTCCAGTGAATTTAGATCAGTAGTCAGTACAAAGGTCGTCACCTAGCTAATTCTTTGTGTTTATTTTTTGTATATATATATATATATATATATATATATATATATATATATATATATATATATACTATATATATATATATATATATATATATATATATATATATTATACATATATATATATATATATATATATATATATATATATATATATATATATATATATATATATATATATATATATATATATATATATATATATATATATATATATATATATATATATATATATATATATATATATATATATATATATATATGTCTGTGTGCACTGCATATATATATATATATATATATATATATATATATATATATATATATATATATATATATATATATATATATATATATATATATATATATATATATATATATATATATATATATATACACGTGGTAAGGAAGCCCATTAGTGAAACAACACATAGAAAAAATAATGTTATTTTTTCGGGTTCTAACTGGACCCCTTCTCAAACACATAGGTTACATAAATATTTCTGAACATTTCCTTGTCCATGCGCCTGAAACCTACCCTTTAATTTGCTAAGAGAGCATATGCTGCCCTTATTATGGCATTTATATGCATTTCCGGAGACAAATCTGCCAGTATGTTTACTCGTAGATCGCTCTCATTCTCCCTATTTTGAAGTGCTGCTCCTAATGTTGAGTATTCAAGCTTGGACCTTCTCGTACTTGTAACCATTCTCATTACCTTACAATTTGAAGTACTGAATTTCATTAGCCACTTTTCTGACCACTCATGTAGACTAATAGGTCTTTCTTAAGGTCTCTACCATTGTTCTCGTCTCTTACTTTCTACACAATCTTTGCATCATCTGCAAACATATTTATGAATGAATTTACATACTCTAGTAGGTCATTTATATATATATATATATATATATATATATATATATATATATATATATATATATATATATATATATATATATATATATATATATATATATATATATATATATATATATATATATATATATATATATATATATATATATATATATATATAAGGAACAAATGTAGCCCTAAAACTGAACCCTGTAGAATCCCACTCGTAACCCTTCTACATTCAGACACTGAGAATCTTACACTAACCCTCTTTTCCCTTTCTAAGTAAGTTTTTATCCATTCAGGACATTTCCACCTATTCTCGCCATTACCTGCAGCTTGTCTCCTGTGTGGAACCGTATCAAATTGATTGATATTTTCCCCAAAGTGTTTATATCATCTCTGGACAGAATGTTCGTATATTCACGTGAGGACCTCAGAAGGGAATTGGAAAAAATCAGAAAAGACACTCTGTACAAAAAAAGTCAACTATTGCTTTTAAAGGTAGTGGAACTCATTCCACAACACAGTGGTAAACGCATCATAAAAAAGAAAGCAAAAAAATATATAATTGCAAATATAATCACTTTTAGCGCAAGTGTCCTAAATATCTCAATGAATGGTGAACCTGACAAACTCTTTCAGTCTCAAACTTCAGTCGTAAAATTCATAGAGTCTGAAAAAACACACGACCTAGGAGACCTACATCGAATGATTGAAAGTCATGCAGATAAGGTGAGAATTTTGGAAGCAGATGCTGAAGAGGTGAAAGCCTTACAACACGAGGTGGGTTTGCTAGAATCAAACATTGTCCTACTTAAAAGAGATAAATCTAGGTTGAAATTGCTATTAGAAACATCTCCACCTCTCAATTCAGTGCTGTCACCTAACAACGATGATGTCCATTCTATCAACAACCCTCAGGTTTTGCAAACTAGGTTTTCTGTCTCTACTCACAATTCCTTTAGTGCATTGAAAGACGAATATGATAGTGGTAGTGAAGAAGAGGTAGATCCAAATAAAAGTGATAGTCAACAAGACAACCTGAATACACCATCTGACATAAATAACCAACTCAGTAACAGGTTACAAAATAGTGAAGAAACAACAGAGCCCTTCCCCACTACTCCTAACAACACAACAACAGGCACTAACCAGAACAAGATTCTTCCCAGCACAAATAACCAACCTAGTAAAGGGTTGCAAAACAGCGAAGAAGATAAAGAGCCCATCTCCACTACTCCTAACAACACAGCAACCATCACTAACCAGGACAACCAAATTACACCTTCCAGCACAAATAACCAACCCAGCAATAGGCTGCAAAACAGTGAAGAAAACAGAAAAGACAAAACAGAAGCAATCTCTAACCTAAACATTCCATTGAAGTCTTCTCCCCTACAGCCACAGTTATCCAATAATGCAAGGGCAAGGGTTACAGCTCAAATATATATTCGTATTCCTGGTAACCCCTTTGAGAGAAAGATATGTAATATATTGACAAATCAAGGCATTCCCTCTGAAGAAGTCTTGCTTAAGGAGCTTTCTCGCAAACCAAAGTGGGTCTCCTTCGCAATAACGATATCAAAAGGATTTGAATATGTGGCTTACAAACTGAATCAATGGCCCACAGGCACAATTGTCCAGCCATTTTGCGGGGGCAAACAATGGACACAACCTGGGTTATCTACAATATATCTCAAACTACAGTCATACCAAAATAAACAGCAAAGAGCTTATGAAGCGATCCCCTATCCACGAGACTACAGAAAGAGACACAATACAAACCTCTCTTATCGCTGTCCACGCACAAGAGACTTCTCCTGGAGAGATGGCTCTTACAACCCTAGACACTCACCTAGGCATACAAACTTTGGGAAGGCCCGATCATAACATGGCACGTACTCAAATCAGCGTTACCCATCCAAAGGCAGGTACACACACCAGGATCCATGGGCTAACCCCAGAACACACTATAATGATGAATTCCCAGCAGAATCACACAGTCAAAACACATCATGGACAACTCCAAGAACAAACTACAACTATGACTATGGATACCACCCTGATGAAACATGGTAAGAATTTAACATTAGTACATGTGAACGCTCAGTCCCTTCTCGCTCATTTTGAGGAAATAATAATGCTAACAAAAGACTACAACAAAGATACCCTCTGTGTAAGTGAAACTTGGCTTCCTTCTACAACTGAAAATAAATATGTGAATATCCCAGAGTTTAAAATATTTCGCAATGACCATGGCCGAGGGGGTGGGGTCTGTATTTATGTTAGAAATTATCTTATGGCATCAGAAATAACCACAGGTCTAGAAAAAACTGAAGAGCTCGAAGATTTATGGATCATTGTAAGGTGTGTTTACCGTCACCCTAAAACACCTACCAGTTCATTCAGTCATCTGCTAGAAAAATTCAGAAATATCTGTGTGTGCCATAAACCCATATACATACTTGGTGACTTTAATGATGACTTGCTCTCAGCAGAGAGCAAAATGAAAAGGGTGATCAACACTTTGAGGTTAACACAAATAATGACAAAACCGACCCGCATAACCCCTAATTCTAGGACTAACAGATCTGATAATAACAAATAAAGTGGAAAGTATACCCTATTGGGACGTAGCTCCCTGCCCAATTGCACACCACGAGCTGAACATTGCTATGCTAAACATATACAAGCTCAAAAGGAAGCCTCTCTTCAAGACATTCCGGTGTCTAAAAAATTACTCCCCTGATATCTTTTGTGTAACATTAATCAACAACACAAATGTACTTAACAGAATTAAATACACAGATAACGTCGATTTGCAGGTTGAGATTCTAACAAAAGTCTTCAGTGAATGCTGAGATAGTTGTGCACCCATTGTAACAAGAAAAATAACCAGCCCCAAAGCCCCCTGGCTAACTAATGACATCAAAGAGGCAATGCAAATCAGAAATCAAATACAAAAAGAGCTAAAAATTAATAAATTTGATATGACTCTCCGAGAACGATATAAAACAGAAAAGAAACGTGTCAGATCTCTCATCAATGTAATTAAAATCGACTTTAAAAAAAAAATTCAATGACCCTAGACACGATACAGCAGCAACATGGAAAGTGATAAGAAGCATGATACCAAATGAAAAGACTACCTCAGAAAGTTATGAAAATATTACGGAGTTGAAAGACAAAGCGGAAAACTTTAATAACTATTTTGCTAACGTTGGGAAAAATACATATGAGAAAACACAAGAAAACATCAACTCAGTGAATATGAGTAATTGTTTAAATGACAATTCTTCCAATGTATACACAAGAGAGTACTGCAAGATAAATCCTATAGATTGTGCTACCCTAATTCTTACCATAAAGAGCCTAAGAAACTCTGGCTCTTATGGTTCAGATGGTATACCATTTCAGTTCATCAAAGATGCTCTACCCGTGATTGCATCCTATATTCTAACTATTATGAACACTTCCATTGTTACTAAAAAGTTTCCTGACTCTTGGAAAATAGCACATGTAATACCTCTGCATAAAAAGGGGGACAGAGAAGATGTGACAAACTATCGTCCCATTTCCCTGCTACCCATTTTCTCTAAAATATTAAAAAAATATTGTTGCATGCCAACTTATGTCATATTTAGTGTCAAAAAGATTGTTGTTGTTCCGGCTTTACGTCACGGACTCCCTTTTCTACTAAGGGCTAGGACGGTTGCCTTCTTGCTAAGGACTTGTTTTGGCAGATGTAATCCTTATCATGAGTGCATGCCCTTGCTAACCTCAGATTGTGACGGGGCGCGAACCCTCGTCCTGACGCCTCAGAGTCACGGACGCTACCGCTTGAGCCAAGGTGACTACAGAGTCAAATAGACTATTATCTATTAACCAACATGGTTTCAGACCGAAACTCTCGACGGAAACTGCACTGCTCAAAGTTACGAATAGTATCTATAATAATATAGATATGAAAAAAATATCTCTGCTTGTATTATTAGACTTATCAAAAGCCTTCGACAGTGTAAACCATGAAATTCTTATAAGTAAATGTACTAACCTAAATATTGATCCGAGCTGGTTTAGAGAGTATCTATCTAATCGCAAACGGTCTATACGTCTTAACAACATTATCTCTATGCCAAAAAATGTATCATTTGGTGTTCCACAGGGATCAGTACTTGGTCCTATCCTCTTCTCCATTTACGTGAATGATCTATCTTCTTTCATTTCTGACTGTCTAGTCGTACAATATGCAAATGACACTCAACTACTCCTTAGTGGTGATATTAATAATCTCCCAAAGCTAACCTTAAGAGCAGAAAACACTCTGTCAAAAAATTAAAATCTATTTTCAAGAAATTGGGCTGATAATTAACGTAAGTAAAACACAATACATGTTTATTGGTTCAAGGTACCTTATAGCACAAATTCCAGAAAACACAACAATTAATTTTTGCGACATTATTATTACACCTAGCAAAACAGTCAAAACCCTAGGAATTCACTTTGATAACTACATGTTGTTTGATTCCCACATAGATAAAGTATGCAAAAAGGTTACAGAAACATTAATGTACTTATTACGTATAAAAGACAATTTTGAGACTACCACTCAAATAACTGTTGTTGATTCTCTAGCCCTAAGTCACATTAAATACTGCACAACTGTTTGGGAAGGTACCACTAAGACTCAGATAAACAGAATACAGAAGCTAATTAATTTTGCAGCTCGAGTTGCCCTGGGAGGAATAAGAAAATATGACCACATCACACCAGCTCTCAATAAACTTGGGCAGCTGCAGGCAGAAAACAAGGTCACTTATGCTATTTATGTTTTTGTATACAAAATTTTGGACCATCACTATCCTAGCTGGTTATTTGATTTAAAAACAGTCATGGATATGAGGGGAACCAACACAAGACAGAGCAGTGAGCTCTTTATTCAGAGAACAAACGCAGAAGCAGGTTCAAAGATGATCACTATTAAAGAGCCAACACTCTGGAACAATATTCCAGAGCATCTTAAGAATGCATCCACCTTCACAGCTTTCAAAGGCAAACTATACAGTTTTCTTTTGGACAAGTAGTTGTTGCTCACATATAAACTAAACTTAATGATTTAATGCAATTTCCATTAACACTAACCTCTCTATATGTAAACTGATATCGACTTCTCTGTTCTCTAAGTTAAGAACTAATTATTCTCATTGTAAGGAAAACAAATATGGTAATAATGCCGATAATAGCAATACTGTATCTAGTCTTATTATTACTACTCTATTATTAACATTCTTGTTAATATTTTTATTACAGCATTATTGTTTTCTATGAAAGCTACATTTAATTTAACTGTATATATTACCCTCTTACTTATTAGTTCAATTACATTTCTACTTATAAGTTACTTTTATTTTTTAGAAGAATAACCATTGTACAAAAATGTAAATAAATATTTGTTTGTTTGTTTGTTTGTGGAAGTCTAGGAATATATAATCCGCCCAGCCCTCTCTATACTGTAAGATCCTGCTTACCTCATCATAAAATTCTAATAAGTTTTTATGTGTGTATGTATGAATATATATTCAATGATGAATATGATTTGAAATTATCATACCTACATAGAAAAATATAATATTCATGCAAATAGGCAAGAAATATAACTAATTTTCAAATGAGGACGTAAATACATTAACGTGTGTTTAGCGCAAATTTACAAGTAATTTGTTGCATTGGAAGAAAAGGCTACTCGGAAAGGCAGGAGGTTCCCTTGTACTTAATCTGTTTTTATCTTATGAGAGTGGCAAATGGAAAAATGAAAGAAAGAGCATTGATGGATTATGTGTTGGTAATAAAGAGCATGGTTGGTAGAGTGAAAGATGTACATGCATTCAGGGGTGTTGCTGCTGGGATGTCTGATCATTTTTTGGTTGAAGCAAAAGTGGTAGTAGCAAAAGAGTGGGGAAATAGTGTGGGGGGATGCAGAAGGGAAATAGTGAAGGTGGAAGAGTTGAAAAAGCAAGAGAAGAGACAGGAATATCAGGACAGGTTGAGAGTGGCATATGACAGGGTGAATGAAAGAGAAGTTGGGGAGTTAGGGGAGGAATGGGGGTTGATGAAAGAATGTTTTGTGGGAAATGCAAGTGATGTGTGTGGAAAGAGGTTTGTTGGTGGCGGTGGCATGAGGAGGGGCAGCGAGTGGTGGAATGAAGGGGTGAAAATGAAGCTGGAAGAGAAAAAGAGGGCTTTTGAGGAATGGCTGCAGTGTAAAAGTAGGGAAATGTATGAAAGATATAGGGAGAAAATTGTGAAAACCAAGTGGAAGGTAGAGGAAGAGAAGAGGTTGGCAAATGTTAGGTGGGGACAGGATTTTAGTAGGTTATATGAGGAGAATAAAAAGAAGTTTTGGAAAGAAGTGAAGAGAGTAAGGAAGGGTGGATCGAGGATGGAAGAGACAGTGAAAGATGTGAATGAACAGATGTTAAGAGGAAACGATGCAAGAAAAAGATGGGCAGAATACTTTGAGTACTTGCTGAATGTTGAGGAAGATAGAGAGGTAGCTATAGTGTCAGTGGGGGGCGGTCAAGGGCCAGTAATGGGAGATGAAAATGAGAGAGATTACAAGAGAGGAGGTTAAAAAGGCATTGTATGAAGCGAAAGCAGGTAAAACACCTGGAATGGATGGTGTGAGAGTGGAGATGTTGATAGAAGGGGGTGTGACTGCATTGGAATGGTTAGTGAAAGTGTTTAATATATGCTTTATGTTGTTATTGGTGCCAGTGGAATGGGTGATTGCCTGTAAAGTGCCCCTATGCAAAGGTAAGGGAGATGTGTAAGTTTGTTGAGTGTGGTAGGCAAAGTGTATGGTAGGATACTGGTTAATAGGATTAGAGATAAGACAGAATATGTGATCACGGAAGTGCAGAGTGGTTTTAGGAGAGGTAAAGGTTGTATAGATCAAATTTTTATAGTTAGGCAGTTATGTGAGAGATATTTAGCAAAGGGTAAGGATGTGTATTTTGCATTTTTGGATCTGGAGAAAGCGTATGATAGAATTGATAGAGAGGCTATGTGGAATGTTTTGAGATTATATGGAATTAATGGTAAATTGTTGCAAGCAGTGAAGAGTTTGTATGAGGGCAGTAGAGCTTGTGTTAGGGTAGGAAATGAAGTGAGTGAGTGGTTTCCAGTGAGTGTGGGACTGAGACAGGGATGTGTGATGTCACCATGGCTTTTCAATTTGTATATTGATGGAGTTGTAAGAGAGGTGAATGAGCGAGTGTGTGGTCGAGGTTTGAGAATGGTAGATGGGGATGATAACGAGTGGGAGCTGAATCAGTTGCTGTTTGCAGATGATACTGTGGTGGTGGCATATTCAGAGGAAAAGCTGTGTCAGTTAGTGTAAGAATTTGGAATGGTGTGTTAGAGAAGGAAGTTGCGAGTGAATTTGGGAGAGAGTAAGGTTATGAGGTGTACAAGAAATGAGGATGGTGCTGGATTGAATGTTATGTTGAATAGAGAGACACTTGAGGAGGTTAATCAGTTTAAGTATTTAGGCTCGGTTATAGCTGCAAATGGTGGAGTGGAAGCAGATGTGTGTCACAGAGTGAATGAAGGATGTAAAGTGTTGGGTGCATTGAGAGGAGTGATGAAGAATAGAGGGTTGGAAATGAATGTTAAGAAAGTTTTGTATGAGAAAGTGGTTGTGCCAACTGTGATGTATGGGTCAGAGTTATGGGGTATGAAAGTAAGTGAGAGACAGAAACTAAATGTGTTTGAGATGAAATGCCTGAGGAGTATGATTGGTGTATCTCGATTGGATAGGGTTAGGAATGAAGTGGTGAGAGCAACAACGGGTGTGAGGAGAGATATTGCAGCCAGAGTAGATATGAATTTTCTGAGATGGTTTGGCCAATTGGAAAGGATGGATGATGAAAGGCTGCTAAAAAAGGTGATGACTGCGAGAGTTGATGGGAGGAATGCTTGAGGGAGGCCTAGGTTTGGATGGATGGATGGAGTAAGGAGAGCCCTGAATGATAGGAGGATTGATGTGAGGGAAGCAAGCGAGCTTGCTAGGAATAGGAATGAGTGGCGAGCGATTGTGACGCAGCTCTGATGGGCATCTGCTGTTGCCACGGGGCTGCATCTTACAGAGGTAGCCCTGTGGTAGGGGCAGTATGAGGAGGAGGCAGTTGTAAAGCGACACAGGTTGTGGAAAAGCTGGGAGGATGGGCTGTGGCACTCCAGCAATGCCATCTGAAGTGTCGCTAGCTCCCTCGTCATTGCCCATAGAGCAAATTAATCCCCTTATTGTTTTCCTTTCTTGATGTCGGCTACCCCCTAATTAAATGGGGAAACAGCCAAGGTAGATAGATAGATAGATAGACTTTACTTATTTAAAAGTAAACTATTAAGAACGGGTCATATGAAACCTTAGGCGGATGTAATTGAACTATTATTTATACTAATTAAAAATATGTCGTCCATTACTTATTATATATAAAGAAAAAATCAATACCAAAGGACTTGAATGGTAAAATGGGCAATATTTTACCTGAATATTAAGCCATGAAACATTTAATATTTAAATATTTATTGAAAAGCAAACCTTAGTAAAACTTTGGCAAAAGTTAGCTTTCCATTGCTGATAACGTCTTAATGAAATCATATCCAATTTGTATAAGTAATTTTTATATTGTAATATCATCTGGTAATTTCACCGTAATGTATTTGCATATATACTCGTATTTAAAAAAAATCTAATCTCGTAATTAAGACTTTCAGAAAAAAATATTTCCTTCCAAATGCCATTACCAATCTACATTCAGACAAGTGGTTAAAATTAAAGTAAATTGTAATATTGTTTTCCAATTTCATATGTTTTTGTCTTCATCTTAAAAGACTCGTATATTAATTCTTATATAAAAATAAATTTTTATAATCATGAATTTCAGAAAATATTTCAATATATATTAATAATTTTTATGAACCTTCGCATTCGGACAAGTTGTTGACATTGGAGAATAACAATGGACCGTCCCGAAGTGCGGGTGAGTCTATTCTGTTATTTTGGGCTATAAATTTCAGTTGAAATGCTTTTTTTTGTTCTCTATTGGAAATGAAGAAGCACAAAAAGCCTATAAGCTTAGAGTACTGATAATAATGTATAGTTAAAATATTTAGATATGCATTAATATTACAAGAAATTAGGATTCCTTTTTCGAAATTAAGTCTCGATCACTGCATCGTTTGCGGAATTTTCTGTCTAATGGTGGTATTATGCTATTAAGTCTGATTTAGATTAATTTTTGGTGGTTTCTGGTATTACATCTTCTTTAGAGTATGGCTGGTATGGGATTATTTTATGATAATACACCATTACATTGGGTTTGGATTATTTTATGGTGTTTTTGCGCTATTTCGTGGGATTTTGATTATATTCAATTATTATTTCGCCATTACATTGGGGTTAGATTATTTTATGGTATTAATAAGCTGATAGGTCGGGTTTAGATTATTTTCTGGTATTGCTGCGCTGTTACATTTGGTAAAGATTCTGTTCTGGCTACCAGCCTTATATCCCTAGTTGCAATTTGCCTGCGTCCACCCCCGTCATGGGGATTTTTGCTGTAATACATATAAAACAGCCAACAACAGCAATATTTTGCTATTAAATCGGGTTTAGATTAAATTCCGGTATTTTTACACTATTACTTTTGGGTTGGATTATTTTATTAGATTATTTAGTTATTATTTCAGGGTTAGATTATAATTTGGTATTATTGCACTATTATGATGGGTATATTAGAATTTGAGGATTTTGGGCATATTCTAAATAGGTGAGTAATTGTTTGATTTCTTGTCCCCAATGAGTTGTTAACTGATGAATATCGAAAACCACAATGTATTTCCTAATTTGAATGAAGTAATCACACGTAGTGAGTATAATGTTAAAAGATTTAAAAAAAAAATAAGTGTAAAACCATAATGACAGTTATCACGTCATTAAGGGTGTGAAAGTAAACAGTTAAAGTTAGATGCATTTATGATGGAACTTGTTGTTGTCATTGGCTTTTGATAAATTTCCTGACCAAAATTTGGCTTCCCTACAGAACTGTCAGGAAGTGTATTTTGTGTTGTCGACATATGTGGTTGTGTGCTTGGTGCAGTCTTCCATAATGTGTTTGTTTGCATGAGGCGAGGTGTAACATCCTGGACAGGCATCATTGACGAAGTCGTCTAGTCTCTTCTGATAGCTCAGAATGGCTGGATGGAATGCATCATAGCCTGGGCAGGTCAACTCTGTCCTTATGGGGAAGGTAGGATTCACAAGAATGGATGTGGGGAGGTTGCGCA
Organism: Halocaridina rubra; assembly: GCA_037179515.1. NCBI lineage: Eukaryota > Metazoa > Arthropoda > Malacostraca > Decapoda > Atyidae > Halocaridina > Halocaridina rubra. The sequence continues at coordinate 189,734 of JAXCGZ010003782.1, read as the reverse complement.
TGCTATGATATTGTCATTGAGTGACTGGATGGATGGTGTGCTAATTGTGAATGATTATGAATGTGGAGGCTGGTTTGGCATGTTCAAGGAAAAAGAGTGAAATCTTGTATGCTAGGTGTTCTTTTAATGTTTCTTGGTGGTGTGGTGTGTGTGTATTCTGCCATGTAGTGTAATGAGTGGAATTGGTTTATGGAGCATTTTGGCATGTGGGGGTTTATTGGATAAATGATCGTCACACCGGCTGATGACAAGAAGATGTGGAAATAATTATAATATAAACTAATATTGATTTTGTATCTGACTATGTATTGCACATATTAATGTTCTTATAGGCAATATTCCTCATTGTAAGTCTAAATTCTGGATTGCACTCCAATAAATGCCTTGATTATTTTAGATTATATTTTTAAGTGAACAAATTAGTATGCTTAAGAAGGTAGAACAGCTGCTAAACTGTGTTATTCTCAACTCTTGCTCATTTCCAAGTATTTCAGTCATATCTCTTAAGTTTATTGTGGTGAACAGGAGGGTGATTGGAAGAGTTTTGGATGTGAATGTACTGAGAGGAGCTATTGGTGGAATATCTGACCATTATTTAGTGGAAAGTAGAGTGAGAGTGGGAAAAAAGTGGAGAAAGAGGAGAAGTGAGAGAAGAAGAGAGGTTCTAAAAGTGAGTGAATTGTATAAGAAAGAGAAAGACTGTGAGTATAAAGGCTAGTGTGAGAAATGTGTGGAATGTAGTGAAAGAGAAAGTGGAGGCGAGAGTGGAAGGAGAATGGGGCTGTATCAAGGAGGAGGTTATGAAGTGTGCCGAGGCAGTGTGTGGAAGGAGACTAACTGGTGGAATGAGCATGTGAGTGCAGTAGTGGCTGAAAAGAAGTGTGCTTACGAAGTATGGTTGCAGGTAGGTAATGTAGAGACGTGTGAAAGGTATTGTGCAAAGAGGAGGTTAGCGAAGCACGTAGTGAGGGAGGCAAAGAGAGAAGCAGATGTAAAGTGGGGCAGATGCTTGTCTGAGAATTTTGAAAGGAATAAAGAGATGTTTTTGAAGAAAGTGAAAAGAGTGGGGGAAGGTGAATGTGATAGGGAGGAGAGAGTGTAAGGAGCAGATGGGAAATTGCTAGTGGATGAAATAAAGGTGAGAGAGAGATGGGCTGAATATTTCAAGAACCTGCTGAATGAGGAAGATGATAGAGAGGCAGAGATTGTGGCTGTGGAAAACGAATGGAGAATGCCAATGTTAGGCGATGAGAATGATAGAGAAATAACAAAAGAGGAGGTATATTTAGCATTGAAAGCAACGAAAGCAGGTAAAGCACCAGGGATAGATGGGTGTCATGCTGAATGCTTGTCAAAAGGTGGGGAGGCATTAGTAGAATGGATGGTTAGGTTGTTGAATGTATGTTTCAGGAAAGAGAGGGTCCCAGTTGAATAGAGGAGTGCATGTGTAGTTCCACTTTACAAAGGGAAGGGAGATAAGTATGAGTGTAGTAGTTTTAGGGGAATTAGTTTGTTGAGTGTAGTTGGTAAGGTATATGGAAGAGTGTTAATCGAGAGAATTAGGAAAGGTACTGAGAGATTGATTGGGGAAGAACAACATGGGTTCAGGAAAGGAAGAGGATGTGTGGATCGTGTGTTTGCGGTAAGACAGGTGTGTGAGAAGTTCTTGGAGAAAGGTTGGGACACTTTTTGGGCCTTTATAGATTTTGAGAAAGCGTATGACAGGTTAGATAGAGAGGGGTTGTGGAGGGTGTTGCGATTGTATGGAATAAGTGGAAGTTTGTTGAATGTGGTGAAGAGTTTTTACATGAATAGTAGAGCATGTGTGAGAGTTGGGAATGATATGAGTGATTGGTTTGAGATGAATGTTGGGTTATGTCAAGGTTGTGTAATGTCGCCATGGTTGTTTAATGTGCATATGGATGGAGTGGTAAGGGAAGTAAATGAAAGAGTATTAGACAGAGGCTTGGAACTAGTGGATGAGGAGGGAAGGTTGTGGAAATTGAGTCATTTGCTATTTGTGGATGATACTGTACTGGTGGCTGATACTGAAAATGAATTTAATCATTTGGTGACTGAGTTTGTTAGTGTGTGTGAAAGAAGGAAGTTGGTAAAAGTAAAGTCATGAGATGCACAAGGCGTGTTAATGTTGGCAGATTGAATGTAGGAATGAATGGGGAGTTGCTTGTAGAAGTTGAGAGTTTTAAGTATCTAGGGTCACATGTATCAAAGAGTGGACGAGTGGATGTAGAGGTAAATCACAGAGTGATGGAAGCTAGTAAATGTCTAGGTGGGTTGAAAAGTGTAATGAGAAATAGATATTTGGGAATGATTGCAAAGAGAAGGATATATGAAGGTCTGATTGTGCCAACAACATTGTATGAAGCAGAGACTGGGAATGCAAGAGAGGATGAAAGAAACAAGTCGAATGTAATGGAGATGAGGTGTTTGAGAGGTATGATTGGTGTATCTAGAATAGATGGAGTAAGAAATGAGGATGTCAGGCAGAGAGCAGGTGTTGGAATGAAGCTGTCGGATAGGTTAGATCAGAAAGTGTTGAGATGGTTTGGACACATGGAAAGGATGAGTAATGAACGATTAGTGAAGAGAGTGTGGAGTGCAGAAGTGATTGAAGTTAGGTTAAGAGGGAGACCTAGAATGAGATTGTTGGATGGCGTGAAAAGAGCACTGAATGCACGTGGAATGTCAATGGAACAGGGAAGAGTGGGTGCAAGAGATAGGTATGAGTGGAGGAAGATTGTACATATATGACGTGGCTCAAAGGGATTGCTCACACCTGCTAGCTCAGTGAACTGTGGTGGACGGGTGTGAGGGGAGTTGCCATTTGATGAAGTGATGGGGGTAAATCAGCTGCGGCTGTCGGGCCTCATGCCATTGCAGTAATGTTGACAGTATGTTGGTATTTATCATAGGAAAAGTTGTATATATTCAGAGCAGTAATTTAAATAGAAAAATGATCACTTTCATACTTAAATGATTTTTCAAAGGTTGTAATTATGTATAAGATTACAAATAGACTTAAAAACTTATTGTTGTTTATTTACAACTTGTACAGTACTACAATAACCAGCACACCTTGAGCAATATGCCAATATTTCGTATTGGTGCTCATAGGTATTCATAATAATATTCCTGGAGCCATCTGGTTCATAGCATTCTGTATTTTCTCTGAGGATTTCATATATCTCTTGTTATTATCGAACTAGAGCAGTAGCTCTTTGCTGCTATTGGAGCATTTGCTCTTCCATATGACTGAGTTTTTATTTGTAGTCAGGTGTCCTGTCCAGATTTTATATCTAATTTCATCATTTCACAAGACCAGTATTGTTTATTTGCCATTTTATGTTTCACTATGAATCCCCATGCAAATAGGGTGGAGAGACAGATTGGAGCTATATCATTAAGGATAGATGCCCTTCCTGATGCCCCACAGTGGGATCAAGCGCGGATTTGTCACTTCCCAAGTTGATTGCTCTAACCACTGCATTTAGTAAATCAAGTGTATATTGAAAATGTTTAATATAACCTTTTTTTCCCCAGAATGATGAGAAACGTTGTGCGCAAATTGCAGTCGAGAGTATCCTGACCTGGGGAGAGGCTGCAGGAATTGTAGATCTTCCTCAAGATGTTGCTCGTGCAGTTGCTGCAGATGTTACTTATAGACTGAGACACTCATTAAATGTACGTATAGTATTGTTACACTTGTTTTGCCTAGTTCTTGTCACCTTTCTTCCTTCAAGAAACTAATTCATCTCTGGGCCTAATCCTGCCATATTTCTAGGTTTTCATTTCTTTGACTATTCTTTCTGCCTGTCCTTTTCGTATTGTATTTTATTCTGTTATTTCTGCCTTGTCCTTAAGCTGCTGCTTGTTCTTTTCAATGTTTTCTTGGTGCCTTGGCCTGATGAGGGCAATATTCTTTGCCCGTCTTGGTGTCACTCATAAATCGAAAAATCATATTGACTGTTGACTGCTACGTCTTTCCCAATTTTGTGGTTGCTGTGAGAGATCAGAGACGAGGAACCGCCATAGCATAGCAGTAAAATCCTCGACTCAGGAGGCAACAGACCTGCTTTTGAGCCCACAACTGTGTGACAGGATGGGCTTTCAGTCTTAATTCCCCAGCTTCAGTCTGTCTATGTCCACCCCCAAATGGGGACTAATTGTGATACGTAAATCATAAAAAACAGAGATTAGAGAGACTGTAATACATGGCAATCCTAAATATTGTTCCATTTTTTAATACAGTGCAGAATTACCAGGTGAAGCAAATATGCATTTAGATAACATATTATGTGTGTATAGTTTTGTATATCAGGTATATATATATATATATATATATATATATATATATATATATATATATATATATATATATATATATATATATATATATATATATATATATATATATATATATATATATATATATATATATATATATATATATATATATATATATATATATATATATATATATATATATATATATATATATATATATATATATATATATATATATATATATATATATATATATATATATATATATATATATATATATATATATATATATATATATATATATATATATATATATATATATATATATATATATATATATATATATATATATATATATATATATATATATATATATATATATATATATATATATATATATATATATATATATATATATATATATATATATATATATATATATATATATATATATATATATATATATATACAGTGTTACCCCGCTGTATCGCGCTTCTTGGTTCGCGGTCTCACTCTATCGCGTTTTTTTTTTGATAAATTATTATTTTATTTTATGGGTATATGCAAAAATATTAAAATATTGAAATTTTTTTTTTTCAGTATTTTCATTTTTTTTATTGAAAAAAATTTTCATTATTTAATTGATGAAAAAAAAATTATTTCCCAGCCTACGAATAATAAAACAGTAAAAAAATAGTAAAAAACATAAATTTAGATATACGTACGTACAGTATAACTCACAGTACAGGGTATTGCATCATGCAAAACAGTGTCCGATAGCGTACAATGTATTGGGGTCACAGCTATGTGAGCTAGCATATATATTTATATTTCCAGTAGTTTCATGATTTTATTGATAAAAAAAATGTATTTCTTAGCCTAAGAATAATAAAACAGCAAAATATAGTAAACAGTATTGCACCACGTAAAATACGATACCGGTATCAGTGTTTCGGAAAACGCAAAGGCTCTCACCTACGTGACCTAGTGAATATTAAAATTTTCATTATTTTATTGATAAAACAAGTATTTCCTGGACTAAGAATAATAAAACAGTAAAAAATAATAAAAAAAAAACATAAAGTACTAAAAGTACTTTTACCATGTAAAATACGATACCGCTATCAACGTTTCGGAAAACGAAAAGGCTCTCACCCACGTGACCTAGTGAATATTAAAATTCTCATTATTTTATTGATAAAGCAAGTATTTCCTAGCCTAAGAATAATAAAACAGTAAAAAATAATAAAAAACATAAAGTACTAACAGTATTTCACCATGTAAAATACGATACCGCTATCAATGTTTCGAAAACAAAAAGGCTCTCACCTACGTGAGATAGTTCATGGAATGCTATTGGCTGAAAGGTCGGGAGACAACGAATCACAGAATTGTTTTTCAATATTTTCTGTATCATGGGGTCTGATTGGCTTTTTCATTGCAGTTTGCTTTTCCCTCCAATTTCCAATGTGCCGCCTCACTCGCTCAGTCTAACTCTCGTGTGCGCCGTTCTCGTTGTGCTTACTAATACGTTTTGCTTGTGATTTTTTTACTCGCATATTAAAACCTTTGCAATGCCTCCCAAGCATCCTTCATCTTCTAAGGCTTCTTGTAGTGAGCCTAAGCGGCAAAGGAAAATATTAACCATTATAGATAAAGTGAAACTCTTAGATATGTTGAAAGAAGGAAAAAAGTTTGTGGATGTCGGCCGCTATTTGGGCCTCAATGAATCTACTGTGCGTTACATAAAAAAGGACTAGGCAAAGATCAGGAAAACAGCGAGCATTTCTTTTAATAAATTGGCGAAGAGGCTCGTATCACCCCGCAATAAGGTAAGTTTACCTATCATGTACAAATGTATGTCACGTCATTATCACCTCATTCACCGTAATTTTGTCTATCACTTTCATAAAAATTTACGTTGCTTGCTGTTATTTATAATGTAAAGGGTGTTTTTTTAACAGTGCAGGGAGGGTTTATACAGTACGTAAACGAAAAAATAATTGTAAATGAGTATGTATGTCACATCATTATCACCTCATTCACCGTAATTTTATCTATCACTTTCATAAAAATTTACGTTGCTTGCTGTTATCTATAATGTTAAGGGTGTTTTTTTTAACAGTGCAGGGAGGGTTTATACAGTACGTAAATGAAAAAATAATTGTAAATGAGTATGTATGTTACGTCATTATCACCTCATTCACCGTAATTTTATCTATCACTTTCATAAAAATTTACGTTGCTTGCTGTTATTTATAATGTAAAGGGTGTTTTTTGTAACAGTGCAGGGAGGGTTTATACAGTACGTAAACGAAAAAATAATTGTAAATGAGTATGTATGTCACGTCATCATCACATTCACGGTAAGTTTTCCTATCACTTTCATAAAAATTTACGTTGCTTGCTGTTATCTATAATGTTAAGGGTGTTTTTTTTAACAGTGCAGGGAGGGTTTATACAGTACGTAAATGAAAAAATAATTGTAAATGAGTATGTATGTCACGTCATTATCACCTCATTCACGGTAAGTTTTATCTATCACTTTCATAAAAAATTACGCTGCTTGCTGTTATTTATAATGTAAAGGGTGTTTTTTTAACAGTACAGGGAGGGTTTATACAGTGTAAACGTAAAAATACATTAAAATATCTATGTACATATAGGCTGATCCTACTCCGCGGATTTCCTGGTTCGCGCCGGGTTCCGGAACCGAACTACAGCGATAAGGGAGGCAACACTGTATGTATATATATATATATATATATATATATATATATATATATATATATATATATATATATATATATATATATATATATATATATATATATATATATATATATATATATACAGCGTTGCCTCCCTTACTGCGGTAGTTTGGTTCCGGGACCCGGTGCGAACCAGGAAAATTGCGAAGTAGGATCAG